>JAQFYE010006239.1:0-11010 GCA_034694305.1 Protaphorura glebata
TTCAGGAACTTGGTAAACCGACTATTCGTTATGTTAAGCCTGTATCGGCCGATCATCGCTTTTGACTTTGACCGGACACCGGACCGAGTATTCGGTACAACCTTGCAAAATACTATAATTCACTTATGCATTGTGTTTGAAATCTGTGTAATGACTTTCATTGATTAAAAACACTAACTCAAATTCTAGTTCCACCTGCCTCCCAAGCAGTATCCGGATTTTTGTCGCTTTGGTTTTGTTTTAACTTCGACTGCGACAGTCGCAAAATGGAAATAATGTGTGACTTTACTACGAGTCATATAATATAACGGCTATACTTCGACTACCGGCTGGGTGAAAGTCAGTGAAAATAGTGAAAGTCTCATTGGAATAATTCATAATCCATCGGTTAAAAATTCTGATTTGCTTTAAAAAATTATGGACCCGAATCGGAGTTACATCATGGCTAATTCCAACAAAATTATACTTGTACTCTTACAGTCTTATTTGTGACTCAGCCTGTAATCTCTTTCAGACAAAACTCTCAAATGTTTACAATAAAATTCCTGCTGAATTCCTTGATACTACTATCTGCATCCGAATTCCCAAATATCAATCAGGACTCACTAATAGCGCTTCTATAGTCAGTCAGATTAATGATAATATATAACGAGATTATATTCTCCAAAGAAACTTAGTTTAGCATTACGAATCAATTCTATAAGGGCAAGATGCTGTAAGCGAGAATACATAGCCCGGAAAGCGCACTCCCAGTTAACTTTTAAATCGATATCCCATATCTCTATAGTGTCAAAAATATCGCCTACGAAATAGTTCGGAGATGTCGGATCTCAAATGCAATATCTGTATTTCCAAATGCCTCTAATGTCAAAATCATTGCATACGGAACATTTCACATATGTCCGAAATTTCCGAGCACTTCAGATAGCGTCTCTTCTCTATTCTGAGAGCTCTGAATTAAGACTTTCTAACTCGATCGGCGGTCCTCATGCTCCTAATGTTAAATCACTAGGTTGATCCCATAATGTACCAAAAATTCATATTCCAATCCCAATATAGCATGGACTGTGCAATTAGTGGTAACCACATAATGCCCTTGAAGGGACTAAATAAATAAAAATCTCCAAAATTACCTCAAACTTTAGCCAACAGCCAGTGTCGCTATTGAGACTTCATTCACCGCATATTGAACTCGGAGAGTTTAAGAAAATAAATTGAAATGAAATCATGGATTACGAGATTTCATGAATCATGGGGCTTTTTCTGTTTTTCTTGTGTACTTGACCGGACCGTGAATGAATGAAGGGTGTTGACCCAGGTAATAAAATTGAGTTGTTTAATCACAGACTACTAATCCCTTAAATCAAGTGGTAGTTTGTGTAATAGGAACCCGGACATGACATTAAACTCACACGGTACAGTTTTGACGGCTGAATCAAAGAAATCTTATTCGATGACGTCCAATAACCCCAAAACCCACGTGACAAAACCTTTGGAGCGCTAACCTTAAATATTCATAGTTTAACCCGGGAAGTTGTGTTCTCCGGGTCAATATAACCTTCCTTGAGAGTGATCTAACTAACTAGGAAGAATCTTCAGAGGCATTTAGTAGAAACTTTCAAATTGATTTTCCAGTGCGTATAGTTTCTTAATAACCTTATGGTTAAAGTTAGACCATAGTTTAACCTAATCAGTGAAAAAGAAATTCTCAAGTTGTCAGACGAAACAATGACACATCATTTTGAAAACTGCTGAGAGCTCTCAAAAGTGTCCTAATTAAGCTCTCTTTGAAGACCAAGAGTTCGTACTACAAAATTCTAACGACGGAAAGTAATCAATTTAGAGCATGTGCTTAAAATGTCTTTTATACACATAGTATCTCCTTGAACCAGTGAAATGTTCCTCCGATAGTAAATTCTTCGTGTTATGCAATTTAGAAATTAAACATTGCAAATAGGAAAAATAATAGGCTCTTCTTAAAGGTTAAGACTTGAAATATCTGACGTGGGAAAATTGTCACCCAGTCAAAATAAGTACTAGACTGTGTACCTTGGATGGAATACTATAAACGTGTAACTGGTAACCAGTGAAAAATTCCTCAGCCAATGATTTTTGTTTTGTGTAACTGAGAAACGAAAGATATAAAGAAAAGACTACGTTAGAACCATGAAAAGAGTCCTAATCAAGTTTTATTTAAAGTTAGTTGATTCATATTTCGACGATGGAAATGTGTGGTCTCAAGTGGGTCTCGGGTCTATTTAGAAAATAGTCGATATATTCGACAGTAAGCAGTGACAAAATCTTCAGAATCTTCGTTCTGATCCAAGATTAGTCCATTCAAGTTTCCTGATCAGGAATATTACAGTTTCGTCACCAGATTTCCGTTCTCAGTAATCATCGTGTGACAACACGTTCGCACCTTTCAGTTCTTCCGAGGTCACTAGTAGTAGCGAACGCGACTTGAATGAATTTTACACTCGCAGTGTAAAACGACCGTTCCAAAGGACTCAAATTCGGAGAGTCGAATCATGCAGAATTTTTGAAACTAGGAAGTTCCATTTCTGTCACCAGTAATACTTCTAGTCCCAAATTTAGATTTTGGTCCTCCTGACTCAAAATGAAATCCGTCAAATCAACTAATTATTTAAAATCATTCCATACTATTAAAATATCTTCGAAAAAACAAAATCGTCTAATTATATTTATTGACTAGTATGACTAGAGCAAATAAGCCGGGCATTCCAGCCCGCAAAACCCGAGAAATAGGTGTAAATGCACAACGAAAACATTTTTTTTATTTTACTTTATTTTCGGAGGTGAATGATATTTAAAAAAAGTCGCGTATTTCTTAGTTGTAATTCACAACTTTTCTTTAGCTGAAATAATCTCTCAGCCGTACTTAAAGTACACACACGGCACTACGATACGCGCATCGCGCACTCATAATTTAAGTTCGTCAATTAATTTAAACATTGTGTACAAGAGAAATAGCATATGATAATTTTACACTTCAACTAAACTCATCAAATAGTAAAAAGAGAAAAAGAAATTTAAACACGAACCCAGTCTCTTCTTCAAAACAAGATATAGGTACTACAATACCCTAACGTTCCATGGGTAGTTTACGAGATTATTTCATAAAAACTTAACTAATAATTGTTACACTAATTACAGGGGACGACAATCGAGATAAGGAGGGGTTCAAAATTTGAATATGAATACAGCACAGGTTAAGTGAAACGCTCAAGAGCGCATTTTCCCCTACAAACAAGAAGAGTTACACGCGGGACGCGAGTGAGCGCCGCGCTTCAACTACAATGTTGAATGTCCAACGAGTAAATTAGAAGTTGAGGTTTGGGATTTATTGGGACCCCTTCCCCCTTCTAACTGATTTGGGGTAGCCGCCCTAGAATGCCCTGCGCTGCCCTCCCCACTATCTCCTTTAAGTCCACGCATCATTTGAGCTTTTTTCCTTCTCTTTTCTCTACACTCTGGACAATACCATTTCCCCTTCGGAGCAATTAAAATTCCAACACATTCAAAATGAAACCATTGATAGGGACATTCTCGAGCATCACAACCAATCATTTGACTCACATTGTCATGCGGACATTGACAAATACAGTAAAGTGTTTCATCTATTTGATGATGTTGTTGTGGCTGTTGTTGTTGTTGCTGTTGACTGTGTTGCTCAGTCTTTCTATTTTTAGGTGTACTGATTTTCATTTTAGCTTTTCTTACGACTGGTGTACTACTAGCGGATCTGTCCCTACCCCTAGACATTACGTCATCTGTTAATCTATTCACACACTCAAGTGTCATCTCTGTTCCCGCAATGTATGAGACAGAGGCTGCAGCAGCTGACTTTGACACTGGAAATAATTCATTATTTTGAATTGGTTTCCTCCTAGGTGTAATTTTAATTTTTGGAGATGACCGTGGTGCAGTTAAGGTAGAGGCAGGGGTAGGAGTAGGAGTTGGGGTAGGATTGGGTACAATGGGCGCTCCACGAGAAATCATGATTGTATTGCTAGTTGGCGTTAAATTTAGAGAGGTTTGGAGCTGACCCTGACCTTTTAGACTAGTGAAAGAATTCCCAGCTCTTCTGTCGTTATTATATACAGCTGGGGTTGTTGAGCCATTTTCTTCAGGAACTCTCCTCACGATGATTGGCTTAATGGGGACATTCCTTACCTTTAGACGTGATATTGGAGCATTCTCAGATCTTTTTAAGGAATATACATCTTTCTCACTTGGTTTCACCGGTTTAGGACGAAGTTCTTCTAAACTTGAGACTCCACGAACCATTCGGAGTAGAAATAATTCATTTCCAAGCGTCCAGATTTCATCCATGAATGCCGGAGCTTTTCCAATCACTTCTGTCAATTGCTTCTGATGAAATACTTCATCTGACCCTGACTCGTCCGTATCCAAATCCGTCTCCAAAATGTAAGCATCTTCAGGATTTTTGAAATGTCGAAGAATATCATTCATTACATCCACTGCTGTAGAATTTGTGGCCACGTTGTTTGGTTTTCCGGATTTTGTACATTTCTTGGGTTGTTTAACTTTGGACAATGATGCTTTTTTAACTTTTGGAGGTTTGGGTTCTTTCACTTTTTTGATTTTCACTGTTTTAACAAGTTTCTTCTTCTCTATCTTTTGTTTCTTAGCTTTATTTTTTTTCTTTAACGATGGCTTATGGCGTCGTTTCTTTTCTGTCGATCGGTGTTTATGATCAGAAGAATCATCAGAGTCACTCCCACTTGAATTGGATGAGTTGTCAGAACTACTTGATGATGAGCCAGAGGATTTGCTAGAACAACTGCAATTACTCCCACATGATGAATAGCTAGATGATGAGCTGGAGCTAGAACTGGATGAACTGTGACGACGTTTCTTTTTTCCTTTGGTTTCTTTTAGCACAGCTGGTTTCTTCGTTTTGACTTTCTTGGAATTTTTGACAGGAAGTTTATTCTCATCAGTATCCACAGTAGTTTTGCGCTTGACCGACGGAGTAACGCCGCCACTTCTGACAACAGTTGGTACTGCATAGTCATGTTCATGACGTAAAGAGAAAAGTGCATTCTCACGAATGATGTGATCTGGGAGAGAATTTTCCTCAAAAGTAGGGATTTCAGGAACATTGAAATTAAAATCATCCAACGGTGGAAGTAAAGGAGACATTGAACCAAAGTCATCCGCTTGTTTCTGTTCACCCTCAGGACCACCAGCCTCCAAATTCGAGGTTAAATTGTTGGCGTTCTTAGGAGAATCTGTCGAGACTGCGTCCAACCCTTCCCCTAATTTTTTTAAAACAAATCGTTACATTAAATACAAAAATTAACTAATTTTAAAGCTTAACTCTAAAATTAAAAATTAGTAAGGACATACCATCCACTACTGTGGTAGAATCATCTTTGTTGGAAACTGCTGGAGACAAAGTCGGAACGTCGTCCACATTTAGTAATTCCTTCGAACCAGAATCTTCGTTCCTCATTATCGGGGAGTCAGTGATTGACCTGTCGTCAGCTTGATTAGCCGATGAGTTGGAAAGTGGAGGTGATAACAGCACCGGGGTTTTAATATCTTTTTCACTTTTACTATCATCTCCAGAATCAGAGTCTGATTCGTCTTCTGACAAATTCGGACCTTGAACTTCAGCTAGAATGAATGGTCTCTTAGAGTCATCAGGAGAATTTATAGGATTCTCATCCATTAGTTCATCCAAAATATCTCCGTTCAATATAGCCATTTCTTCTTGCGCTTCCTTTTTGTCAGAAGATTCATCCAAAGGTGCTTCTTTAGTTGGAGACTCTGATTCGCTCATCTGGGCGGTTGTATCTACCTCGTCAGAATCTACAGCAATATTTTAATAATAAATAAATGGCACATTTACACGAATACAAATAAAATTTTATAGAGAATCTCCAAATATTAAGAGAATACACAACGTGGTACATTTTAACTCAAATTTTCAGCACGGATCGCTTACGCGTAATTTTGAACGATTTTTACTTTCTCGGATTCTACATTTAATTGCGTAGAAAGTGTTCAAGTGAATACATCAATTCATTCTAGCAATGCTTCGATTGATATGTGGAAGGTAGTACGTTATTTTGTGACACCCCATAACATTAAAGAAAAAATATTGCAAAATACCTGCTGTTTTAACAGGATCCTGATCTGACACTTCGTCTTTTAGTTCCTCGACGATTTCTTCCTCATCCTTAGAGTCTAGCTTGACCGTTTTGTCAGACGGCTCTTCAGATATCGGAGAAGCAATGCTCTTTTCTGCGCTTTCCTGATCATCAGTAACGTCCATGGCCTCCGGCTGTTCTTTATCCGAGTCTTCTTCTTTCACTTTGTCTTCCGGGTTGACTTCTTCGGAATGTTCTGACTCGGGCTTCTCTTCTGATTTTACACTATCATCACCAACAGTCGGTGTATCACAGATAGATTTGGTGATATGAGTCTCCTCAAAATGCTTTTGAACAAGTTTATTAGAAACGAATTTACTCGTGCAAGATGAACATTTTTTCAGGTTCTCCCCAGTATGAAGTCGAGAATGAACTCGCAAAGACTTGGCTCTGGTGAAAAATAACCCGCACACATCACATTTGAATGAGTCTGGAGGAATGCAGAAATGATAAATGTGTGGCCATCTTTTCTTCAAACATTTTGAACAAGTCTCACTCTCAGTCCCATGTTTCCATAATAAATGTTGTTCATAGTTTAGAACAATACAATAGTCTTTGTCACATTTCCAACAAAAATAATTGAGTTGATGCTTCTTCATGTGTCGCTCCAATTGTTTCTGATCAGTGAGCGTTTGAAGACAAAGTTCACATTTGTTATGATCCTTTCTGAGATGTACCATGTAGTTGAAAAACCCGGGTAGTTTAAGATCATCACATATACCACACTGATATTTGAGAAATACTGTGTCAGTGTACGTCATCGCTCCATCTAAAACGAAAAAAAAATTGTTTTAGCCGTTTCATGAAAATCAAAGAACTGAGCGAAAAATTTGAACAAATGTCTAATCTGATTTGGAGAATATATATAAATTACATAAGAGAAAAAATATAAAAAATAGTGACTATTTCACGATTGATTTATGATGCTATTTTGCAGTTGTTGGATTGCAATTCTCTTTTGATTTTACAACAGCAGATATCTGTAATAGTGTCATTATGATTGAATTAAATTTAGACTGTCGCCCAACTTACCGGCGGATAGAGCTTCGGTTCCATTTAGGAAAGGTTCCGGAGTTCCAGTACAAAGGTGAGAAAAAAGAGATCCAGCATATAGGAACGGTCCTTGGCACATGACACATTTGTAAGCCACACCTGGATGAATTTTCCTCCAGTGTGGAAATAAATTCTTTTGTGAGTCCGCCATAAATCCACAGAGAAGACATTCACAAGGAATTTCTCCAAATTCTTGCTTTAGTTCACGTTCATAATGAAAAATTAAGTTGTCAGATTGAAATACTTTTCTGAGAATCGTCCGTTTAAATTCATCCCAATCAACCGGCGTTGGTTCGTCTAGAACTGGTGGCTCAACTTTTTCAGCCTTCAACGGAATTTGTTCAATCACAGCAAGGGAATCCTTGTTGTCATTGTCAACTTCGGTTTTTAAAGTACTATCCGGACTGCTATCAATGGTTTCACTAGCTTTCAAAGTACTTTCTGCACTATTTTCAGTAACGCCGTCTGTACTTTCGGTTGTAGATACCGACTTCTCTGAACCGCTTTCTGTATTTTCGGTAGTGGAGCCTTCTTCTGTACCACCCTCTGTATTTTGAATGACAGAACCAACCTTTTCCGTGCCACCTTCTGCAAGTTCGGTTTTGGAACACTCATCTTCACCAACCTTAGTATCTTCGCTTGCAGATCTCAATTCATCTGTACATTCTGTAATTTTAGTTTTTGAACCCTCTGTACCAGCTTCCGCAACCTCGGTTTTGGAACGCTCTGAGTCCTGAACCGGAACAGAGACTTTATCAGAATTATTAGAATCTTCAATATTCGCAGGGGCGTCATTGGTAATCTCTGATTCTCCGGACGAATTCAAATCCGTCACATCACCAAACATTGTTTGTAAGCTCGATTCCCTTTCGTCGCCGATCAGTACATCGTCATTCTTTTCCACTTTGACACTAACACTCAAGTCAACGTCATTGCAAACGTTTTTCTGATCTTCTGATGATATCTCGGAAATTACTTCACTAACCGGGTCAGGCTCTAGTGTTTTCCCTGACCATATCTCCCAGTCATGATGGTATAAAAGATGAATGATGAGCTGCCGTTTGTCAATCCGAATTAATGTCACTTGTCTACAGTAGTTACAGTTCACACAACTTTTTTGAATCATATGATTCAAAATCCGAGCGTCCGACATTTCATTGAATAAGTGGGTAAAAATTAGAGTAAATTTCTCTACATCAAATGGACGTTTCTCTTCAGTCCTCTCCTTCTCCAATTTTTCAGCTAATCCATTAATCAAAATTAAAAGTCTAGCACAGGGATCTGACTCAGTAAGAAGTGGATCCAACGGAGGAAGTTTGGGCTCCGGTGGGGGTGGTGGCGGTGGTGTTCGAGAGATTTTATGAACCGGAATTTTATTATGACTTTCTGGAATTTGTGAATTATTAACGATCGGGTCTTGATTTCTTAAATCACGTCGAAGGGATGTCACATGGAGTTTCTTGAGATCTGCTGCTGAGGGAACGACTTGAGTGTACATTGGTTCAGATTTATTCTGTGAAAGACGCCCTGTACAAGATCTCATGTGAGTTGCTAACGTACTCGCACTTACTTTTTCACCACATCGACGACACGAATTGTCCCGACTTCTACGATCTTTTAATTCCACTATTGGTTGTGGTTCCAGAGTTATGGATACGTCTTGATTCAGCAATTGTCGTGCTCTTCTCTCAACCGCAGTACGAGCTACAGGCACTGAAATTCTTGCCTTTTTCTCTACAGGAGTATTTGTACGAGTCGCAACTTTCTTCTCCGGTGGAATTATCTCAGATATTGACTGAGATTCAACATTTACTTTTGAGTCGGGATTGTCCTCCTCTGTCATTGAAATATTCGGGGCGTGTGTCACGTCAGTTTCGATGATTGAGTTCCCAGTCACTTTTTCAGGGGGTACTTTGTTCCCTGGTAATGATGAAAACTTTTGAGGTTTCGTGCTGGTGACAGTAGACACAGCATTTGGAACCTTTGGACGGGGCTTCACAGAATCACAGGAACGAATATGTGTTTGCAGAATATTTACAGGAAATATTTGACCACAAGAAGGGCAAGGGGTCTCTGACGGAGTAATGGTCGGTGGCACAGCAGGTTTGTCTTCTAGTTGTTTGACTACTTTACAAGTGGACTTACAAAAGGATACGTGTTCTCCCATAAGGGATAGGAGAATAATAGCCCCGCATTTTGGACATGAGCCTGTACTCTTTTGGCATTCGTGTGATAAAAACGTACTGAATTCTGATATATTCTCCGGCTCGCAAAAGAGATTACATTCAACGCAGAGGAAGGTTGAATTTATACCCGGACCCTGTAAATACTCTTTCCCGGTTGCATATTTCTTAGAGGGTAAACGATGATGTCTATGGAGATGAACCATCAATTCTTTAGGGAATCTGAAATGGGTTAGACAGTAAACGCAGAGGAAGGCTCGGTGTGATTCCCTCACATGAACGAAAAGGTCAGACAAGGCTAGACTTCTTTTGCAGAATGGACAACACTGTTTTAACTTGTCAATTTCCGCCGGACTAACTTCTTCGACACGAGATCCAGGGACACTAGTCGTCGCACTCGTCGTTTGTAAGGACCCTGATGAGTGAGAAGGGACCTGGGAGGAGCGCATTGGTCTTCTTAGCGCGGTGGCATCCATTGAAGGTTTGGGTACAAGCGTCGGAAATCCGCTTCTTTTTCTAATTCCACCATTAACCGCCTTCCGGGGCTGAGGAGGGACCTAAGAATGGAACAACAGAGATTATTTTAGATTGATTTCAAAAAAATCTATATTAACATCGCTCAAATGAAGGCCTAAACAACGCCTTATCATGTATGTATAACAATTCTCCAATTCTCGTATAAAATAGTTGCACTCTTCACATAGCCCCAAACTTAAGCAATAGTCGGTAAAATGTCATGAAATGAATCCTTACGCAAATGAAACAATTCCGTCCATTCCACAATTTCCACAAATCCCTACACTAATTCCGAAATTCACTAATCGATACGTGTCCACCGTCGTCACCACTCGCCACGCACCCGATGACCGATCAATCTCTCTCAAGTGTCAAGTGCTAATAGATAATTTAACAATCTAAAATATCCGTGCGCATAATTAATGGCCAAGTAATAATTTGGAACTAACAAAAACCGTTATTTTTTCCGAGAAGATAATACTTTCCTTGTGAACGGAAACTTTCCGTCCGAAAGTTTTCCACAATTTCACCTTCACTCAATTATGGATATTGTCAGACTCAGAATTTAGTCAGAACTTTATTTAATTTGTCCTGGCCTAATATTTCTAAAAACGAATAATGAACCATTATCCACCACTGCCAGTCAGTCCAACTTCATAAATGAAATAACAAATAATAACCACGTTACGTAAGTTACGTTCACAAACCAACAATGTCTATGTCTACACGAAATCTAAAATCCAAAATCTTCAAGGAAGTCAATGAAATAAAAGGACAAAAATTCTCCATAATTCACACATTTCACAGCACTGCACTGGACAGATCGTTACTTTTGTCAGTGTCTCACTATAAATGTAATAATAGTAATTCGAAACATTAACTAAACATCAGTGTTCATTGAATACAAAAATTTCTTTCCACGCAATGTGCGACACAAGAAAAGTATTCCCTGCTCAAGATTAACGTTGTTAAATTCTCGAGCATTTAATATTTGAGAATATTCTCGAGAATATTCCCGAGAATATTCTCAAATCTTGTAGCATGTAGCCCCAAAATTT
>JAQFYE010006240.1:0-11010 GCA_034694305.1 Protaphorura glebata
TTACTTGCGACTCAGCATGGGGAATACGTTCAAAAATTTGCGCCCAAAATTTCGTGTTTTCAAGGATAAAAGATCAGAGTCTATTGCGGAGGGATAGGTCTGTGTCTGCATTGTATTCGCAACGACGTCCTCTCCATCCAAAGAAATTAGTTATAAGTGTGGACATTATTTGGACTCACCCCGTACATACTTTGTAGGCTTGTCTTTCTTTCTTTGTCAGCAGTCACGGAATCATTAATCCTTAATCAATAATGTAGTGAGAAATATCTGCCGCCGGGATGGAACCCTAAGCATAAGGAGAATGCTAGTGCAGCATAACCGTATGCAGGATCCAAATTTGGATTGTTTTAGCGAGATTTCTGCCAATCAATTCACTCTAGTACAGTCCACACTTCCACCACATTTTTAAAGTCCAATCTAAAGATCTCGCCCCAACTTCAAAATGTGTGTCTCACTTTTTGTTGTGTCAATATTATGATAGTCTCACAGCCTGCGCTAAAATTATTTGTCACGCGAACATTCTTAAGGCATATACGTACACCGGTAATGAATTTATGAATCACCCTGTAATATGAGTCATTGATTTTGCTGACTCCAATTTTATTGACATTTAAAATTGATGGAATCGTTTCAAAATTAATTCCTCTATGATTTTTAGGTAGGACTGAGCAGCTGACGTCAGATTCTGTCTGGCCGCGCGTGTCCACTCGCAATATGAATTTCAGAATTCTGGCAGTCGGTTTCGTTATTTTCAAAAATAAAATCTAATATCAAATTTTGAAAATTCTAAATGTTGCAATTAGGTGGAAAAAAGGAAGAATAAACTGGTTGGCTAGTTAGTTGGCTTGTGTTGTTGTCGTGCCGTGTGTTAGTGTTGAGTTGTATGAGATTAGAAGTGGCGACGTCGACGTGGCGGTTGGGATTCATTGACGGTAAATTGTGGTGTTAAAATTATATGTTCGTATTCAAATTTTTTGTTCGGACAATATGAGTTTCTCTGGTAGGGAAACTGTCAAATTATCGTGTGCTTGGTTTATTATATTTTTTGAATATGTTTTTTTCAGTTGTCCTATTTTGAAGAGAATAAAATGGCGTCCATGATGAACGACGAGAGTGTTGAAGAAGTAGCTGGAATTTACCCTGAAAGTTCAACTGAGAAAGAACTGAGAAAAGACGAAGGTCGGCTCAAAATGATCAAGAATGCTCTTGAAAATGTGGAATTGACGATTTCCGAGATTAAGGAACTGAAGGGAATTCTCGTCTCCAAGAAACGTGTGTTTGAATGGGAATCCGAACGGACTAAATTACGGGTATTTCTTTTTATTTTTATTTTTAGTGATTCATTCATTTGATTTTCTTTAAACAGAATAAATTTGACCAGACAGATATCGCAATTTGCGAGAGGCCGTAACGTTAACGTTTAGAAACATGAGTAAGATATTTCCTCATTGGGGTATTGACTTGGGAAGGTACTCCTCTCCTGCTGGTGGGAATCAAATCCAACTTTTCTACAACTGGATTAGTCGGCATGGTTTAGAAGGCTTGGCAGTACCTTACTGTTCCCCTAGACCTCCTCCTCAATACGGACCGATTTCAATTTATAGAACCACATTGAAATGTATTTCTTTACTGAAAGTCCTTCTTTCTAATTGAATGAAGAATATTACTTATAATATTACCAATCAATATTAGTAAAGTTTTAAAAATTCGTAATGGATTTGTAATTATGTTTTTTTTTAAATGACCGTTTGCACCCTTAATAATTTTGAGTCAAACGTTATAATAGGGTGATCGGTAAGAGTAATTTAATTAATATTAAAGTTACTATTTTGATTTATTAGAACGTGACTCGAAGTTCCCATCGGAAAACATGTCCTCAACTGACAAATGTAGTAAGTACCGTTTATGTTAGAATTTCTTATTTGTAAAATTTACCTTTTTATGTTAGTGTCCACAACTTGACAACCCTCTACTATTAGATAAGCTTTTATTGTCCGAACGACCTGAATTGTTTTGAAACTAGTGTTTATTCAAAGCATGTTTAATACAGGCACTTGAGAAGATCTTCTCATCTTTATCTACGAAGGACGTTCTCTCCTCCCGTTTAGTTTGCCAGAATTGGCAGCAAGTGGCAACGATGGAACTTCGAAAACGTACTCTATTGTCGTTTTGGAAGAATGGAAGGGACAAAACTAAGAATTTCTTTGAAGTGATGAAGGAAAGTCAACTCCTTCCCGTCACTTCATTTACTCTCAACATGAAACACGTTCAAGACAAGGATTTTCATCTCGTCATAGAATTCTTTCAAATATTTGGACCAGTCATAGAAACTTTGTATGTGGATTTTACGGGGAGTACAGTGGACCCATCGTTATTCGAGACGCCACTAAAGATGTATTTGGACACAATTCAATTGGAAAATCTTATAAATCTGACAATCACATTTCGTGAAGATGAGGGTCCTTCATCCGCTGTGGACATCCGTACATCCTTGATCCGTGCTTACTTTGGATCTTCAAAAAATTTGGAAACACTCAAACTCCATTCAGATAATTCGTCCTTGCTTTTGAGGTCTTTAAACAATGGTCCCACCCTTTCTAATCTCAACATTTTATTCTTGGAAACTGCAATTTTGAGGGACAATGAGTTGGGAAATCTTGGACGTGACCTCAAACTCAAGCGATTATGTTTGAGATTTTATCTCGTTGAATTTAAGTCAGAGACCATGAAAGAATTCCTCCGGAGCCAATCGGAAACACTGGAATATTTAAAATTGTTCCCCTATTCTCCTTCGACTGAATTTATTTATGAATTTCCAAGAATGGAAAATCTAAAAATATTATCTATTGCGGCGGTGAAGAACAGGAGCCTTCGATTTGGTCGGATGGATTGGAATGAATCTTTTCCACAATTAAAAGAATTCAAAATGCGTGGAGGATTTGCCGAACACTGGATGGAGTCTTTATTTCCATCCGACTCAACTTCCGTTCATTTTGGACTAGAGATTCTTGACCTCCCAAACGGATTTCGATGTGAGGATGTTCCCATGAACCTGTCAGTCGTCAGCCGAGTTTTTCCGAATATTCGGACCATCAAATTAGCCATCCAGGATCTCGTTGTTGACCGTCGGGACTGGGACTCAGAGTTTGGACGTCCATTTTGTGGATGGAATTTCAGCCGTACGAAGAAGGACCTTTTTCTGTCCTACGCATTTTCCAAAATGAAGAGAATTGTTCTTCGTTGTGAGGAAGACTTCGTGGCGGAATTGCATTCTAGGATCGAGGACGAAGAGGAGGAGGGGATTTGGGAAGAATTCCAAATGAAGAAATTTTTGAAGAAATTTGCCTGGTCCATGGATTTGGATCCTGGAATAAAGCACTCTTGTGAACGTAAAATTTATATATTTCTTTAAAACTTCAAATCTCGTGCTAACGTTGAGCGTCCTTATTTATAAAATAGAGTTGACGACAGCAGCCTTTGAAATGAAATTTGGGGACCAATGGGATAAGATGGGACCGTGGTTTGTTCGTCAGACATATGATTGTACGTGGTTTCTAAGACTTCTTCGTGAGCGAGTCAAACTGGAACAAGTAAGCTCTAGAATCAGCTTCGTTAGTTTAAAGAATTAAAGGATTTGCAGTAAAACTCATTTTAGAGTATTAAAACCTTACCGCACAGGGTTTGCTAAAATTTTGGTGCCTAACTTTGTATGTGTCTGGGTTAATTTTTTTTTCTGTTTTTATACATTATAATTACTAACTGGTTATTGTTTCTTTGCAGTTGGCTGACAAGAATTTAAATCGGGGAAGACCTGAGACTGGCGGAATTGGAATTACATTACCATCCTACGATCAACATGATTGGTAATTAAAAAATGATTGAATTGAATTAAAATTAAATTTATCTTCGAGTCCATGAGTAAACTTTACATATTGTTTGACCATGGATAACTTGACTTTGACCTCTTTTAGGGTGGTTGCTGGGAATTTAGCTGAAGAGAGAACGGCCATTGCAGAAGAGTTCCGGTTCCGTCGAAATCCGACTGAAATGAGACAAAGAGAGGAGAACGAACCACGGTTTAAAATCATGAAGAGAATTGTTCAAAATATTCCATTGACGATTCCAGAAATTCACTCGTTTATGACTATTCTTGTGGAGAAAGAACGTGCGTTTGAACGTGAAGCAGAATGGTCCAAACAGGTAAAACCTTTGTTCTAAAAGCTGAACAACGATTCAAATTAAAGAAAATTTTTGATTTACAAAAACAAACGTATCTGAATTATTATTTTTATAATTAATTTTGATTAATTATTTTTATTATGTCCTAGGTGGAAACTCAAAGTGGTGAAATAGATCTTCCTCAGCTTCCGGATCTTGTGAGTCACATTTTCTTCTAAATTACTATAAATAGGATGAAGATCAATTAATGAATTGATTATGTTACCGTCGCCTTTCATAATTCATTGATTTCCTTTACTTAATATCTCATTTGAATTTGAATGCAGGCACTCGAGAATATATTCTCATGTCAGTCTTTGTCAACCACTGACATTCTGTCCTCCCGCTTGGTCTGTCGTCGCTGGCGGTTTCTGGCAACGAAGGAACTACGAAAACGTTTTAGTAAAAAATTTACTTTTAACCGGGAATCTGAAGCTCCGGGGGAAGATTTGAAGGAATTGTTAGAAGACATGATGAGGAGTCAACTCTTCTCAGCCATATCATTTTACGTTGACTGGAATTACATTGAAGGTAGAGGACAGTCTGATGAAATGAAAATATTCCTTCAAATATTTGCTCCGATTTTAAGTCATTTGACTCTCGACTTCGATTATTACGACGGTTTACCAACTGGATCTGAATCGGGTGGATTCAAGGCATTTCGGGAGGATTTAAGTATTACCAGACTGAAAAAACTTGAAAGCTTGACGTTTAAATTCCTTGACCATTGGTCCCGGACAGATTACAATCCCACATTATTGGTGAGTGCTTGCTTTGGATCTGCACAAAACTTGAAAAAACTCAAAATTAAGTCAGACAGAAGTCCAACCGGACTTTTAAAGTCTCTTGAAAATCATCCACTCCCGCATCTCGACACCTTAATGTTGTTCACCGGTACTTTGTCTGACGCAGAATTGGAAAATCTTGGACTTGTCGTCAACCTCAGACGATTATCGTTGAAAATTGAAGACATTGGATTTAGATCTGAGTCCATGACAGGATTCCTCCAAAGTCAATCAAAAACAATGGAATATTTAAAACTATTTTCTAAAAGTTCGACTGAATTTATTTACGAATTCCCAAGGATGGAACGTCTCAAAGTATTTGATATTCGCAACATTCAGAACCTACGCTTGTCGCAGATTGATTGGAACAAATCTTTTCCAAAATTGGAAGAATTGAAATTTTTGCAGCGGGATGAATTTGAGGAGAGCTGGACAGAACCATTATTTCCACCCAACACAAGATCAAATCACCCGGGGTTAAAAATAATTGCACTTTCTTGTGCGATTGTACGGAGTCTTTCTTTTAGTCTTCCAGTGATTGGAGAAATATTTCCGAACGTCCGTACTCTCAAAATTTGTGCGGAAGATTTCCTGAATCCCATTCTTTTAGACACTTTTCCGAATTTGAACAAAATTATTATCAGTTTTGGTAATAAGCACTTCGGAAGCGGAGAAGAATGCAAGAATCATGTGAAGAAATTAATTTGGGACATGACATTGGACTTCCGTGGTCTGGGCTATTCTACACGTAATTTCAACATTATACATATATTTTTTATGCCATATTTTATTTTGATTTTACATTAAATACCTCTTACTTCATATAACCAACTTCAAACTTTTTAAGACCCGCATCAAACATAAAAAGTGTCCTCAATCGTTTAAAAAAGAAATTGAAAATATTTCCCCAAACCAGCAATGAATAGATTAACGAACAGCCACAGACAGAGTGATTTATAAAATGCGGCACAGCCACTTAAACATTGATGGTATTTTATGATAACCAAATCTTTTATGATTTTCTCGGTTACAAAAGGTCTGACGGTGACTGGTTTCGAGATAAAAGAGTACGAAAGAGGTGAATTTGGGACTTGGAAGACATACGACTGTCCATGGGTTTTGGGACTTCTTCAAGAACGGATCAAATTGGAACAAGTAAGTTTTCAGTTTGTATTTTTTCAGCACCAGAGATTCGTTTAACGTATTATAGCGCCATTTGTAAAAACCCTTAAGACATTTCTTCAAACCCTTATTTGTATAGTTGGACGACGAACTAAGAACGGAAGCGGCACTGAAGACAGGATTTACTGTTTTGAACTTGGAGGAGTGAGTGGGACGACGACGACTAAGGACGACATTTTTAATAAAAATGTA
The DNA here is from genome assembly GCA_034694305.1 of Protaphorura glebata. Taxonomy (NCBI): domain Eukaryota; kingdom Metazoa; phylum Arthropoda; class Collembola; order Poduromorpha; family Onychiuridae; genus Protaphorura; species Protaphorura glebata. The sequence continues at coordinate 6,378 of JAQFYE010006240.1, forward strand.
AGTCCTTATAATTTGTGGTCAAGGGATTAAATTCGATTATAAGCATTTCAAATAATTTCAATTATATTTATTTCCATTTTCAGTGACTGAGGAAAATGAATGAGGCGGCTGAAGGAGAAATGGAATCCGAAAGTGTTGGCATTTTGGCATTAGTTAGACATGACATTATAATTAATGTATATGCCTTCGTATTATGTCACTGACTACTTTCTGATGACCAGGACCTTAAGAGTGCACATTTACTACATATTCATTTAATATTTGTTTTATTCCTATCTTTTTCTGAATTAATTACCTGTTACAGAAGAAACCGACATTTCGCGACTAATTAATAAAACACTTTCGAACATTAAAGACTTGTAATTCGTTCTCGCTGTCACAATTATTTATTTTTTTAATTACATTACGTCTCTCTCCAGTATTTTTTTTACTACATTCGCACATACATTGCAAAATAGCATTGTCCCACCCCCACCATCCAGACACAATGTACAGGCGTAATATAGTTATGTTTCACTCCTTTGCATTGAGTTTTGCGCCTCCCGTATAGAGACCATCATCAACCAGCGAAAAGTCGTCTAAAGAAGCTGTGGCAAGAGTTGGAATGTCCGTCGTCGTCGTCGTAAGAGGCAGAGTCCGAACTCAAATCCACAACTCCAGTAATTCATCATTCATCTACAAAAATACAATTAAAATCTTTAGAAATCGGAAATAATAATAATACGCTCGCAGACGCTTGACACACCATATTTCTTAACTCGTTGAAAACACTGAGTAAATAGAATCGTTCAAGGGAATCACTATTTCACTATGCAAAACTTACTTGTTGTAATTTGATTCGCTCACGAATAAGTCTTAAAAACCAGGTACAATCATGAGTCCATTGAACTGTTGTATCCGCCCCGTTCCTGCGTTCTCTGTCGATGTAATTCAAATCGAAAGCAAATTCCGTCAGACCATCCACACATTTGAGCAAATCTTGAAGGTGACAAAATAGCATAACATATGAATTAATTTTCAAAGGAAATAAGGTAAGGTGGGCTAATACGCGCCAATATGATAAAGTCTGCAAACGCGTGACTCGTGAGAGCGCTTTGGTGATAACGTGCTCAAGTTGCTAAGCGGGTGGGGCTAGTGGGGCATAGCATATCCCCATTAATTGTCCATACCTTGACAAAAGTCCTCTTTCCCTGGACCTAGTTCCAAGCTCGACGCAAAATCATCCAATGATGTCTTGGCTTCTACAACGTCATAGTGGACCAAATCACAAGCAATAATTTTGTGAAGATTTGGAAACCAATTGGAAAGAATCGGACGGAAGAGATCATCCAACCACATTTTGAAAGTATGGACGTTTGGAAATATCCTGCTCATCACTGGAAAACTCTTTCTAAGACTCCTGTCGAATTCAAATTGGGGAAGATTAATTGTTTTTAATCCGAGGTGGACTGATGTTGAGTCCGGTGGGAATAAAGACGCATTCCAATGTTTCTCCATGCGGTCACATATTTGAAGTTCTTCCAATTTTGGAAAAGAGAGATTCCAATCAATCCGACCGAAATAAAGAGTTAATTTACTGAACCCAGAAGCAGCAATTGAAAACATTCTCAAACTTTGCATCCTTGGAAATTCGTATTGAAATTCTGTCTTCTTTTGATAAGGGAATAATTTCAAGTATTCCAATTTGGATTGACTCTCAAGAAATCCCTTCATGGTCTCAGATTTGAGTCCAATCTGATTAATTTTTAAAGTCAAGTGCTTGAGGTTGAGGACACGTCCAAGGTCTATCAATTCCCTGTCATATAAGGTAGAACTCTCCAAATATAATGTGTTGAGATATCGGAGAGTGGAATTTTCCAGAGATTTCACAAGTTCTCCGGAATTCTTGTCAGACTCAAAATGAAGTTTTTGTAAATTTGGTGCGACTGCGAAATAATCAGTCATGAATATTACACGGCTGTCTTCATCCAAATTATGGAATTTGACCCTCAAAGATTGTAGCTTGTCTAAATTCACTCCGTCCAGATGTGTTTCCAAAATCCAAGATGACCGTATATGTTTGGGTCCATGGTAAAAATAATTTGAAAAGTCCAAACTAAGATGTTTCAAAGTTGGTCCAAACAATTGGAAGAAATTCTCAATGTGACAAGAGTGGGCCGAACTTCTAAGCCACTTCATCTTGAGATGAAATGAATTGACCGGTAGGCGTTGACTTTTCGACATTACATTCAAGAATCCCTCCAAATCATCTTTCGGGATTTGTGAATGTGGAAAATGTAATTTGACATAGCCTCTGTAGAAGTCCAAAGATATACGAATACGGTTTCGCAGTTCCATCGCTCCAGCTGAACTCCAATCGCGACAGACCAGACGACAACGGAGAATGTCTCTATTTGGTATTAATGAAAAGATCATTCCAAGTACCTGCGTGTTTAAAGAAATAAGGTGTCAATTATAAAATAATTTAATCAAATAAATTATGAATTAAATAAATAATAATTTTTGTAAAATAATTCCAAAGTAATTAAGTACTATTATTACGAAATTTTACTTCAAATTGCAATTAGCGATCTACATAATTCATTTTTCTTTTGATTTGACGTCCATATTGAATCGAATTGTATTTCTGTCGAATGGTCAAAATTTTGAAGAAATTTAATGAAATGAAAATTCAATTACGATTACATATAAAATCGACAATTCTATATGTCCCCTCAGAAATTAAAAAATTCATGTATCGTATCACGTGACTTACATCTTCCGGATGTAGAGGAGGACGTACTTTCCGACAAGGACCACTGGAAGTTTGACTTTGCTTCTGTAAAACAATAATTAATCGATAGAGCACTAAAGATGTTTGCCGTTCTCTTTATTGCTATAAATTTAATTGTAATCATTAAGTCATTATGATTACAATTGAATACTATCTCTATTTATTACCATTTGGAGCTCTTCCCGCTCACACCGTACTCTTTTCTCCTCAAGAATCCGAACCAATTCATTAATTTCTGAGAGTGTGAATGATTGGAGTTCAATTATATTTCTGATGATTTCGAACCGCGGTTCATTTTCCTTCCTCTTATGTTTCATTCCAGCTGAATTCCCTCTCGCTCGGAGCCAAAATTCCTCAAAACTGGTCGCTCTTTCTTCAGCTAAATCCTCAGGGTTCATCATTGCAAATGTCAAGGGCAAGCAATGTCGAATATTTTCTCAGAATTTAGATTCAATTTTCTGAAAATTAAATCAAAAACTGATCAAGTTATGTAAATTATGCCCGCATAGAAACGATGACAACAACAATATCTTAATCTAGCTCATGAATTCCATTTCACTCGAATATATTTCGAAAGTTTAATTAATCAAAAATCTGACCAGAAACTGGATCGTATGGGGACTTTGCAAATTTTAAAATGGAGGCAAAATTAACCATATTTTACAATCGCAATTTAGATAATAAAAATATGATATCAATCCAGCGATAAAAATACGATGTATAAAATGTGAATATATTTTTTACCGGCAATTCTAATGCTTTACATTGTTCTTCCTTTTTCCACTTAATTTTTTCTATTTTGCCAGTGCTTCTCTCTCACATTCAACTCTACACTGTTTAAACAACCTGACTGTGGTGACTGGAAAAGAGTTGACTCGAAAATTTCAATGTTTGACCTCCCCAGGTCAAGGTGAAGTTGAGAAAAAGTTTTGGGGAAAATGAAAAATCTGTCAAGTTTGTCTAGACTTTCCCTCCCGCGCCCATGGACAGTCGAGACAAACTTGCCACATTTTTCTTTTTTCCCACAACTTTTTCTCAACTTCACCTTGACCTGGGGAGGTCAAACACTGTAATTTTCGAGTCAACTCTTTTGCAGTCACCACAGTCAGGTTCTCAGGTTGACACAGTCTTTTTCTTGTACTCTTCATAAATGCGACAAAAACCACTGCATCAAAATTATAATTACTCATGGCCAAAAATCCTATCCTAATGACTAAGGTCATTTGAACGAATTTTTAGCGGTAAGGAAGTATCGGTGAATTGACATACTTAATGGTAAGCATTCTGTACCGTACCCATAAATTGAAGTAACATTTTCCAGATTTCGTCTCTACATTCAATAACGAAGCTTACACTAGCAACTGCTAAACCTATGAGATAAATGTAAAACACTGTAACTATTGTAGATTCCATTGAGATCTTGAAGCATCCTCCGCTTTCATTTTCGCTTGAATTTTTTTGCAAATCAATGAACGCTAAATCGAAAATGTTGTCATAATGGATATTTCAGTATTTCTCCCAAATGTTGTAAATCCCTGATTGCAGCAAAAGCTGCATTCTTGAGTAAAAATAGTGGGAATTCCAACTTTCGAAAACAAAAGAATTCGGGTTGTTGTAAAACGATTCTGTCGCTGTTTTGAATACAACGCGCTTATTCTAAATTTATCGAGTGCGGAATTTCGATCAATTAGTCCTCTTTTAGAACATACGGAAACTTCGTTATATATTTCTTCAAGGCTAACCTTGGAATGATAGCTATATAGAACTAAACGGAAATCGATTAGATCTTTCACTATTCTCAATTATAAACCATTTACGGAGTTCTCCAGATTTTTGTTCGAAGCAGGTCATTTCCGCTAA
>JAQFYE010006241.1:0-11010 GCA_034694305.1 Protaphorura glebata
TATTGCGTTTTACAAAACTACAACTCAAAGTACTGGAGCGAAACCGAAGTCTCAATAATTATTTCTTTCAAATAAAACTCATTGGTTGTCGTATATTCCAGACACTTCAAAACCCCATACTTTTGTATCTCCTTCCACATGTTATTCTATCGCAATGTCAAATGCCACTCTCACAATATAATGCGTGTGGAGAAGAATCAAACTGGCATTTCGTCCTTAGGATTTTTTCTAATGCCGGAAAATAGATCCACGATCGGTAGAAATAATTCATTGGAAGGATAAGAGCACTTTGTACTCAATGTCCAGGAAGGACATTGGATACTGGAATGACAAAGAGAGTTCCGGCAGCCAGGATGATTCGACGGGGACTATGACTCATAATGCCAGGCAAATATATTCGACGTTCCAAAAATCATGACCTCCGCACCGAATTTGTGTGCAAATTCAACTCGACACTCATTGAATAACCCATCCAAGATAACGAGATCAAATTTTGAATTCTTCAAAAATTCTGCAGTTTCTTTCGGGTTCACAAGTGCCTCACACACATCTTTCCTACCATTTTAGGTGCGTCAGATCGCCCGTAATGTATTAGGGCATTTAGTCGGTCGAGGTCCCCTCGAGTCACTTGGTTTCTAGTTTTCATATATTCTTGAAATTCCTTGGGAAAGAATTCCATCACTTTAGCATTTGGTTTTTGAGGATGGTAAGGTTCAATGATAGTCACATCATGACCGTGGTCAACCAAATTCTCAACCAGTGGCCAAAATACGATGAGAGTAAGTTTCAACGGCAATAAAGAATAAAATATTTGCGTATTGTAATTGACAAAACTCAGGAAAAAAAGGATTAAAGCTGCTGTTCGAATAGATTTCATTTTTAATTGGTTATGCTAAATTTCGGGTGCTAATTTTAGTAGATAATCGCACCCTTAATTATACCAATTGATTCTTTACTTTAAAAAAAGTTATACATTAAACACTAGAAAGCTCAATTCAATTATGATAGTATCAAATTGACCACTAGCAACTGTTCTTGTTTGAGTTTACAATGTATGCACGCGAGTAAGACAAAGACTTCACACCATAAATCTGAGCCCCACGTCTTAGTATTGGACATTCACCTTGGACTTTATACTAAAAGTGTTCACCTGGGATTCTCAATCTGTCAATCTCAATGAAAAGCTGTTATTTATTAATACGACCATACGACGTATATAATATTCGGACAAATTCATGCAGTTGTGCACAGGTGTGTGCCCCTCATTCAACAATTAATTTGAGGTTGTATACAGAAATAATATGGGACCGGGACATCAATCCTGCCCCTTAATATGGAGCCAGATAAATTATATGTTTACTTTAATCGATGCAAAAATGAAAACTATATTATGGACTGTATGTCCCTAATTTTGGTTGATTATTGGAACTGCACACATTCCAATTTTTTTTTACTGGTAGTGTCAATTTACTCTTGCGTTCGAGCCAGTTTTAATGATTGTTTTGTTTGTAAACAGGACGTTGTCTAAAGGCTGGCGCTAACTGTGCACAGACCTCAACTCAAATCATAGGATGAAGTTCATGTTTAAATTTGTGTTGCACAAATTTTAATGAGGTCTACGAGTAGGTCATATTAGACTATATGTTGTGAAAGATAAACCGTTAAATCTCGGAAATATTGCTGAAACAGTAATTGATTTATATTCCGATTCCGAATTTCTGTTAAGATAATCTTATGCAATTAAGTATTATAGATACTATCCAACTTCCGGCGAAATTGAATGAATTTTGAACATCTCTCTATTAAATATTAAGATCGCCTCCTTACTGTTCTCAAATATCAGAATGTATGTATTAATTTTACTTAATATTATTAATTAATTATTACGTAAGTATTAATTATTAATACTTACGCTATAATTTATATTTAACGTTCGTTTATTTATTTTAAATTTTGAACAACCCATACGCCAGGTTAGTCTGGGAGTAATTTTGCTCATTTTAACATCAGCAAGGCACCTCAGGTTCTACTTACTTGGTTTTATTACTTTTTGAAACTGATTCTTTCGTTTTGTTAGATTTAGAACAACATAACACTGAAAATAGTTTGATAATAACATAACAAATTGTAAATACTATAATCGCTATAACCAAAAATATAAATAACCACACATCTAGAAGCCGTCGCTGAAACCAAGTTTGGTGCATGGACAACGGTTTGAGGTGTGAAAGCTCATCATGTCGCAAAACATATTCGGTCCACCAGACCGCAGTGTCGATTGGTTGCTCTGGACGGTCCTTGAAGAGTTTAGCAGTTTTCTTCATATTCTCTGTGTAGCTGTACATGAAATATAACAATAATGAGACTACTTGAAAACTTTTTCACGTAAATGCAAGGAAGACAGCCGATAAACAATGCTATCCCATGCAGTGACCAAGCAATTAACGATCTACAATCAGTAAAGCCACTGAAGCAAGGGGTTTTAATTACCCGTCGGCGTTAAATTAGTAAATGGGTACCTCATATATTACATTAGTTGTATGTATAATAATCGTGCGTGCAGGAACTTTTATTATATTATATTTATAATATAATATAATAAATATAATAATAATAAAATAATATATATAATAACTGGTTGACCAGACACAATTCAAAAGGCATTTATACAAGCAACTCTGAGTGTTATATAGTTTATGAGTTACTAATGCCTAGCAAACAGCTGATTTCGCTGTCACGAGGAAAAACGATATTATTACCCCCCGATATTTTGGATGAGTCACATTTTATTTTACTACTCACGTGTTATTAGTGAGAATTTCAGAAAGAGCATTCTGTAATTCAGCACTCGTCAAAGTTGCTATTTCCAGACGAATTCCGCGCCCCATTCGCTCAATGCGGAAGGAATTGTAGTCTTGCTCTGCAAATATTGGGAAGACAATCAAGGGGACTTCAGATAAGATGGCTTCCTGGATACTCATCAGACCTCCGTGTGTGATAAAAGCTTTAATTTTCGGATGTGCTAAAAGAACGAGATAGAATGAACAATATTGCCAATACAATTTTAAAATTTTATGTTTTACGAAAATATTTACAAAGAATAGCTTGCTGAGGCATCCACTCTGCTGTGAGGACATTGTCAGGCATATCTGCCGGGCGCTCTCCTTCCCACTTCCAGACAAATCGCATTTTACTGGTTCTAAATACTTCGTAGAATGTTTTCTGAAGGGCCGGCGGTGCGAGTCCAATTTCTGCCATGCTTCCAAAACTTACAAAAATGAATCCGATGTCTCCAGAATCTTGGATGAATTTCGCAACGTTCTGTCAAAAATCAAGCCTTTTTATTATTAAATAATTTCTGAATTCCACATTAATCAGAATATTGCGAAATCTAAAACAAATTCTACGATTCATAAATAACTTTGGTTTGCCTCATATTACTCTACAAGGTGACGCAAAAAATATTGTGCATGTCGAGAATTGTGTAAATACAATGGAGAATTCAACTTTTAATTTCTGTCTGATTTTAGACACATTAAAAGTTGTGTAACTTAATATTTGTTATTCCGCTCACCTCTGGTATTTTTTCCGTTCCTTTCTTTTCTATATGTAGTCCTCCGACTGGAACAACAAATGGCGGCAGCGACCTCGCAAATTCTTCACTAAAATGCGTGTTGAGAAGAATCAAACTGACATTTTGTTCCAATTCTTGCAATGAAGGCATGTTTGGAATATCCAAGCCCTTCCGTAGAATTTCTTCCAACGCCGGAAAATAGTTCCACGATCGGTAGAAATAATTCATTGGAATGATGAGTGTACTTTGTATTCTTTCCAGGAAGGACATTGGATACTGGAATGCCAAGTGCAGTTCCGGCAGCCAGGATGATTCCACGGGTATACCGTATGGCTCATAATGCCAGGCAAATAAACTCGTTGTTCCAAAAATCATGACCTTCGCACCAAATTTGTGTGCAAATCCAAGTCCACACTCATTGAATAATCCATCCAAGATAACGAGATCAAAGTTTGATTTTTTCACAAAGTCTGCAGTCTCTTCGAAACCCACGAATTTCTCACACACCTTCTTTGCTACTGATCCGAGAATATGAACCATGTAAGGAGCCTCCGCGCGACCATGTAAAAGTCGGGAGTTCAGAAGGTCATGGTCACCATCCGTAACTCGACCTCTCCCCTTCATATATTCTTGAAATTCCTTGGGGAAAAATTCTTTCACTTTCGGATTCGGTTTCTTCGGATGATATGGTTGAATGAAAGTCACGTCATGACCGCGGTCAACTAATGCCTCAACGAGTGGCCAAACCGTGATTCGATGGGAGTATGTTCCAACGGCGAAGAAAAATAAAATATTCGCAGAATTTGCACAGTTTACAATAAATATAATCACAATAACTGCAAATTGGAATATCTTCATTTTGTTTAAAAAATATATTGCACGGCAAAACTTATTCTTATATTTTTAATATTTAAAGCGGACCTATTGCATTCACAACTACGTACCACAACCACAATATAATTGCAAATAAGTAAAATTACGTTACGACTAATCTGGTCTGTCAGTGTGTGCGTGCATGCGGTGTATTTTGATGCGGGGTAAAAATCATGTGTCGTATAAGCAATAGGCACTCATGCTTTACAAGCAAAGTAAATAGATAGTAGTTGATGATTAAAAACATTTCAAATCTGTACCATGGACGGGTGGAGAGATGATAGTACTCTCGGGGATGAACGAAAGGAAATCTGCTATATTAAGTAACTTGAATCAAAATAATATGTACAAGTCATACGTTTGTGGCATCCATAGCAGGCAATGTATGCAATTAGGAAATATGTTTAGTGGTTGCAATTCAAGTTAAAGTTTTTGCCTTAGCAGTAGTAATTTAATGAATTCGTCAAAATGAGGTGCGTTCTGATACTGCACAGTTTGGTTGGGGACTTTATTCTTCATAGAAATAGACGATAAGCCATCATTTGACAATTAAAGAATGTGTGATATCTTAATTCTCTCATTCCCAACTCCTCCAGTGTATTTCTATAGTAACGGTTTAAGCCCTTGTACACATAGCCGGGTTCTAAACTCTCAATTATTTTTATTTAGATCGTATGAGTAGAAATATTTGTCTTGCAATCGGCCAGTCCAAATTAATGCACCCTTAAAACATTTTGACACACGATAATAACTAGAACGAGTATAAATACGGCGATATAATCTCAAGAAACAAAAACCGAGTGCGCGAAGTCCATAATCTTGAAAGCCAAAGACTTCTGAGCTGTGTCCTGAAGAAGATCTTCTGAATTACAATTGTCAGAATCGCAACTGCAGACACGAGATGGAATCATTTTCTGGTACTGACTGTCCAAAATGAGATTCTTACATTCTGATCCAGACATTAGTGACTGGTTTATACACCCTCGCTCAATCACACGCTCATTTCCTGTCGTACAAAAAATTAACAAACCGATAAGCATTTTTTTCTATTGACCGATCTGCAAAAACTGCTTAGATTATGTATGGAATAATTCGAAAACCGTGTAGAAAATTCACTGAGATACCGAGGCGATCAGTTGACACAGGGTCATACAAACATATATAGCCCCATTGCCAGTGTGAATATTTAATCTCATAATTAATTAGAATTTAGTGACAGTAATTAAAATGTATTATGGATGTTTACCAACAACTCCTTTTGCGGTGAAGCAAAATTCTTCAAAATCAATACATTTTTCACTGAATTTTGAGTCCCCCTGTGCACATGCTCTTCCTTCGTTCCGCAGGAAAGAGTTACAAATCAGGCAATATCGCTCGGTGACCGTTGATGATTCCGGTCCGGGTAATGTACGTTCTTGCGGTTCTACATTTAAAAATTACAAAATTAAGAATTTTAGCAGTTGAAATATTTCAAAGTGACCATCTGGATTATATGACAAAAATTTATGCGTCCATCTATCCATCTTAAGCAGAAAATATGACACCCACAAAAATTATTATCAACATTGATGAAGTAATCATATAATAATTTGAAGAAATGGGATTAAGACTGGTGAAAATAGGCAAAACGGGAGTTTCCGTCTCAAAATGAGACGTCAATGAACTATAGGGTGAAATTCCAGATTCCAGAGCTGGATTGCACACCATGGTGTTGGAGGTTGTGTTTGTTTATGAATCAGAGATTTATGACCGACCTTTTACCGAAGAAAATCGAACGTGAAGACCAGTGAAGAATAAAATTACGGTCATGTAGCACAGATGAACCGAAATCGTTGACATTTTGTTGAGACTGATATTCTAGAATTGTTGATTATAGTGACCGTTCAAGTTCTAATCAAAAATGATTCAAGGAAATAACAAAATTAAAACCAGAAGGTACTAATTAAATAAATTCCCATGCTCGGATATTAGCTTCAGTTTAGAGGGATCAGAACGAACTTTTTTTCCAAACCAGTCTCAATTTGATCATCAAATATTTGTATATAGTCGTCCTGCCAATTGAACTTGCACTTGGAAAAAAAATTAAAATATAAGGCTCCGTTACATTATTGCCTCCAAAAGTTATTTTTGTAATATTTCCGACCACCTGAATGGCCCAGAACGTAATATTGGTGTTCGCGAATTTATTTCTGAATTGTTTCACAGTATTTATGATTTCTGGTTTAGTTCGTCCGATATGTTGAAATTGTGGGGTTGTGATGTGGCTGTTTAAATCGAACTCTCGGATTTAGAAATTAGAAAACCTGATCAGAATGATGGACTTTTTCTAGACCTTGCGATTTAGTAATAAATTTGCAGAAATTAACCAAAGACTTGCTTACTTGGATAATATTCGTATACCTTCCCACACTAAATTAGTTCAGATGTGCTAACGAGGGAAATACTTAGGGTACAACCGAAAGATTTGACCCAAACTTTGTTTTCGGAAAGAGGATTGCCCCAAGCCCTATAAAATGTCATTAGCTCGCGCAACGCACAAAACTCGATTTTTAAAAAATATTCGAAAAATAAGTGTAAAGAGTCTTTGTTCTCAATATTTTAGCATGGGCTACCCCATAGAACTTTCCCCCAAAACTGATCTCAAGACGCGATTCTTTTTCAAAAATTGAAAAAAATTTTTTTTTCAGAAAACCGTTGAAATGTTTGGAATAATAAATTAGAAGATGGAAACTTCATCACTTTGCATTATTTGACTGTATTTTCGCCCAGAAAATAATATCGATTTTAATACTATAGCATGAAGTAATGATTTCTGGGCTGAAGAACATTCAAATACTCAAAAGTAAGAGGTTTTCTATGTTCTAATTTATTATTTCAAAGATTTCAACGGTTATTGGAAAATAATTCCTTTTCAATTTTTGAAATTTTTTGCTCTTGAGATTAGTTTTGGGGAAAAGTTCCATCGGATTTCCCATGCTAAAATCTTGAGGACAAAGACTTTGTACTTTTTTTTCGGAAATTACAAATATTTCTTAAAATTCGAGTTTTGAGCGTTTAATTGAATGGTCAGTCCGTTTAATGTAGTATATTTGAAGGAGTAATTATACCGAATCCGCCGTGCTGCATGAAGTTGTAGCCAAACTGAATTTAAGACAAATACGATTTCCCAAAATTGCAACTAGTATACCGATATTGGCTTAGAAGTAACATTCTCTTACAGGACACCCGACGTTCCGTTGATCAATATGCACCAATTTTCGAAATTCTATTATAAAGTAACTTTTACCGAAATAAAAAGAAAAGCTTCCATAAAAGTAATTTCTCTACAACATTCTGTGAATGCGATTCCTGAGTGAGATCTTCTATTTGCAATATACTGTCATAAAAATATTCAATAAATTAAAACATTCACGATCTGGAGTTGGACGAAAAGGTTCAAATTTATTTATGTCTGAACGGAATACAAAGTTCTACAGACTCTTCACTAATTCTCGACAAATATTTAGCATTAATATAGTCACTAGTATTTAAACTTAGCCTAATTTAAACGAAAATTATTCTCGTAACCCCAGCTGTCAAAAAAAAAAAGTCTAAAACACTTTTGTCAGTAGTTTGAGTAAAATTCTTGGTACGCAAATGTTCACGGACGATCTTCCTTGCCACTCTTGGTGGATTTGGGAGGAACACCTGGGCACGGAAGATGCTTTTGGTAGCCAGTTCGAGTTTTATACTTCCTGGTACAGACGTCACAAAGAATTCTTCCTCGGTCAGTCATAGTGGGCCTATACCCGTGATTTCTAAGCATTGGAATTGGTCCAGTATCAAAAGAACTATGATGTTGCGTGGGAGAACATTCTTGTAACTGAAGCTCATTTTGATTTGTCATCGGTGGCGGTGGCGGTGGCATTGAATTTCCGTCTTGATAATTTCCAAGCCGTTGACCTGTGACCCATCCAATTTTGACTACATGTGTTGACCCAAATCCATACATTAGCTCCAATTTGCTCAATCGTTTTTCCGAATTTGAATTCTCCCTTATGGTCCGAATAAGAAAATCCTCATAACTTTCAGATTGACCTGCTCCTCTGTGTGTACAAAGAAAATAATATGAGACCACCAATAATAAATTGACAAGTACCAAATATCAATATTCGGCATTTGGCTATTCAGTAAAAAGTCCATTGGCCGGATACTCTTTATCTGGACACTACGCGAATACTATGTACTATAGTTATAGATCCCTGCTGCAGAAAAACACTATAATACACCTGCCCGACCAAAAATAACCAGTAGTCGATATCGGGCCAAAACATGGACCAAGACTCCACAATACAAAATAAATGTATCCTCAAATTCAACATTTCCCGTAATGATGTTTTAAAAATACAGAAATGAATATTTACCTGTTTTCAAATTCATGAAGACTTGTTGTTCCTTCCTCTTCATATTTTGTGGAAATGGTTTTGGTGGGAAGTACTACTGGATTGGACATTTCTGGGGCTGTGGTTTTGGTGGAAGCTACCACTGGAATGGAAATGTCTGGAGAAGTCGTGTCTGGCGATGGACTGATTTTCTCATTGTTCACTGACTTGTATTTGAATATCTCCTCTACCAACGTACTAAACCTGTCCTTCCCATCTTCATTTAAGCTGGTTCCAATTGTCAGAGTAATTCCAAAGACAAATATTCCCTGAAAAGTGACAGACAAAACTTGAAAGTTCACGTACTAGTACTTCATATTAGAGATTCTATACTGCATGCACCTAAACTTTCTAAGGAAACCGTCAAAATCGAGAATTAGTTCCATAGATTAGATTGCCTTAATCGACATGAAATAAAAAGTGACCTTTACAAGTCTTTTATTTTGTTTGAAGCAAAAAAAAAGAAGGATTATACCTGAATTTTAGAGAAGAACAATTCTGGCGACATATTCTTTGTATCTTCTTGATGCAACTGATGCATGAGTCCATTGATACACCTCATCGTTGAACGAATAACACCTTGAAATCTCATAATTTCCGAACGTTGATGTTCTTCCTGTAAATACACAATAAACAAAACGTTAGAGTACACCAATACTCGTACTGGTAGAGTTTCATTTATATAGGACGGTTTGGCCATTTGGCCCTTCATCCGACTGTAAAATACATACTAGTAGTACACAGATATTGCCTATTGGCTACACAGTGAAGAATTGATAACACTAGCAATTCTTAAACGTCATATGATTTCAACTGGAACTATTCCAAAATACTAATAACTTGAGAAGTGTACCTTCCTTAGGTCAAATGGAAAGCAAACCCATCATCCAAAAAAATACGCTACCGTATTTGACCCCTGACAGTGCAACCTAAGGTTGAATGTAAATTAAATGTGCATGTGCACTATTTATTTTACCACAATAAGAGTGACATTTAAAATACGTAAAACTCACCTTTGAAGTATCATTTCCCTTTGTAACTTTCGGGAGCAACTTCCTAAGTCTTGGGAAGAAACGCATGGACAATTCCATCAATTGACCCTTGACATTTTCAGGAGTATAAATTGGGATCGAGGCTGAGAACATCCATGACACGACGAGTTCATCCAAGTCTCGAGGCTGACCAGCAGTTCTTTCCTCCACAATTCTTCGCATTCTTTTTGGCAGATATTGACATTCATCAGTCATTTTCTGAAATACAGTCAGTAAACAACCTCTCTGTAAACTACAACTCATACAAAAGATGACCATACGAGTAAGTACTGCTTTGAGCAGAATGGTGTTTTAGCGTTCCTATTCTAAAATAATTTTTTTTACATTTGGTCCCTTTTTGAAGTTTTTTTTAAAAATACCGACCTTGACATTTATTCCGTCCGTGTCAGTTCTGCAGAATTAGAAATATATCGGCTACAACGTACTTACCTGTGCTGGTTTATTATAATGAGGTTTCACTGTGTACTAAAATTTCACAAACGACTACATTTTCAAATTTCTCGTTACTCAAAAATTCGAAACTTTTGGAATTTTAGACTCAGACTCGGTGGTAGCGTCAACTTTATCGACAAACCAACGAATTCAAAACTGAGCTGTTTACCGCCAATATGACTTGACTGCGTCCATAGAGGAATTTCTTCTATGCTGCGCCTCCATGGAATAAGGACGACCTTACCACTCGCGCGCCGGACGTTGGGTTATAACCTAGTTAGTTTAATTCCTTTTATTGCCGTTAGTAATTTCAGTTTACGCTGTTGTCAAAATTCGGACCTTGGTAATTTTACCCTATTGCCAAAACCCCTTGCCTACACGACACGGTTTAAATTAAATTTTAAGATGGACTTCTGTTTAAGACCTAGGCCCACGTAGTTTAGTATCTATGTCTAGTTGAGATACACACAGTGGGATAACTTGTAACTGTAATTAAATACTTAAGAAAAATACACACAATTTATGTTCATCGTAAATGGTCAACCATTTTTGCGCCTGTTTTCCGTAAATTGCGTAGATAGATGTATGTTAAGGAGGAGGTCTAGGGGAACAATAAGGTACTGCCAAGCCATCTAGATCATGCCGACTAAGCCACCAA
>JAQFYE010006242.1:0-11009 GCA_034694305.1 Protaphorura glebata
TTTATAAAATCAGGGTTAAGGGCTTAGGAGTAGACAAGACTGCCATCTTGTAGAGCAAAAAATGCTCGAGGAATACACGGAAGGGCGTTCTCGTGGCCCTTTATTGGCCGAGGCGGTGAATTTTAACAATATTGTCGCCCAAATGGGTTACAGCTTGGCCGTTTAAGAGTTTTAACGTCAGTCCTATCAGTTTCTATCATTGCGAATCACCGAAACTGTTGTAAACAGGAGGACAGGAAACACCACCACACCTCGAAAGGAATTTTTATAGAACTTGTGAATAATAATTACCCCAAAAGGATGCACTATTTTGTTAAATCCCTAAACATTTCATGATTACCATTATAATTAATTATCTACAAAGCTGACGATGAGAGCCATCCACTACTCCCAAGATATTACGTTTTCGTATAGTGTGCTAATTTTTGCCGTTGAAATAAATCCTTACTTTCCATTTGCTCACTTCATCATATTGTATTCCAAGTTCATAGTTCATACGTTCAATGGCTTGTGGTTTGTTGGACACTTCTTAAACACATTAGACCAGGGTACAGGACTTACTTTGGGTAAGGAGATAGAATGTGTAGCCGATTTTGCCGCCAAACCGTCACTCAATGTCGTAGTGTATTAGCTTAAACCAGGGACCTCACTCTGTCTTTTCTCATAAGACCACAGATGTTTCGATCAAAATAGTTTAGCATAGAGATATAAAAGTGGACTTGTATGAGACCCATCGAACGCAAAACTTAATAGATATCCGAATCTGAAGGAATTTTAGAGACCAGAGTACTTCTTGAGAAAATGAAAAGAACCACACAGGGAAAATTTATATGTTATCATGTACATTTGCCGATCAAAAAAATGTGTTATGAACTTTCGACAAGTAAAATGATAGACACCCTATCTGACTCGGAATGTTAAGTCCAAATCGGAGGGAACTTTTAAGATCGGATGAGTACTTCTTGAGATAAATTTCAATTGGTGAAAAATCACGGTTATGGCCTTTCTCCTTGCCCATTCTCCTTTCAAGTACTCTGACATTAGACTAACCCCAAACTAAATTAAATTCGAATAACTTGCAAAATTAGATAGAACTACATTATGTTCAATTTATTACAATGTTCACATTTAATTCCTAAAAACATTTTATAAAACTACATTGTGCAATTAAAGTACAATATTAAAACTTAAAGGACAAGAAGAAATATGGTCTGATCAATAATACGATACGACATTGTAAAATTGGTGGACTCTTTAATGATAAAGAAAGGGCATACTTTGAAGACCAACGGTTGACAACTAAGAAGAAACTTTTTGAATTTCTTATTGTACGGGCGTCGAGATTTCCAAGTGTGCATAAAGTTGTATGACAAATCGTCAAATTTCGCCAAATGGTGTAGGACTCCGTTGTTTTGAATATTCATAAGTATACTCAATTCCATGACACCACATGCCTCCGTGAAATGGGCGGACTTGAACATCCTGATCCACGTATAATTATTAACTGCCTGAAGAACGATATTGATTAAGAAAATCATAGGGACGGAATTCTTCACACATTCTGTGTACTGGACGTATTGATTCAGAGTATATAGTTGTCTGTACGCAGCAGCAATACGGACTAACGGTTTCTTCCGCAGTTGTTCATTCTCCGATAATTGTTTCAAGAAAAATGTCATACTTTCTAAATAAAATATTATTGCGTAGACTGGAAAATAAAGTCCAATTAACATGACCTTAGCACAGAACAACACGGTTATATTTAAAATAAACTGCAACAAAATCGAATCCACTCCAAAATAAATTACAAAATAACGGTATGTGTAATATCTGGGAAGGAGCTCCTCATCGATGAAAAATAAAAAGAAAAGAGCTATCACAGTTACAAGGTTGGCTACTTCCATCAGTAACATCATCGAGTTCAATATCGACTTAGATTTTCGGTTAAGCTCGTCCTGTTCAACTTTGGTGAACAAGAAATCTGAAAATATTAAATATTTTAATGCCAGATGTGTAAAGTCAAAAAAGGAACAATAAAAGTAGCGGTCCTCGTGGACAGAGGTCGCCTAGTGTGACGCACACGGAGCCAAATTAACCCATTCAGTCAGAGTGCGTGAGCCCAGGCACCGGACGAGATCTAAGTCTCAAGAGCTTCGTCCAACCCAATGAAAGCGAGACAAATTTCTCGTCCTAGGCTCTTTTTGGCTGACAAATCAGTTCACGTTTGGAATTACTCCAAAAAGTTAACGGAATGATACGAATAACCAAATTCATTTGTATGCTTTAGTACATATTTTAATATTAATAAAACAGTAGTAGTTACCCTTGAGGTAAATATCAGACTGCAGAGCCATGTTGCAAAGGGTCCTCCCACCATCTCCGCAAAAAAGCAACGACCAATAGAATAGTGCCGTGAGAAATCCGCCGCACATACCAGCTGGATAGTACATTCTTACTTTCTGTGGCGCTCGACCAGAGTAAACATCCAATGTGAATGTAAGCGCGGAGACAACAAATAAAACGATAACTGAAGAGCAAACTATTTTCTGTACTACAATTCGCCAATTGTACTTTGTTGGCAATAATTCCCGTTGTTTCGAATCCCAGTCCCACGGAACAACGCAGAAAAATGTAAGGGATCTCAGGAACCAATCCACTTTCTTGTAAGCTTCTTGGGTAATCATAATTCAATACAAAAGTGATAACGGTCGAAGGAGAGAAATATTAGAACATTTCAGAGCAGTTGAACTTCTGCGACTGACAATAAGTGATTTTCCAAGCGGGGTCTCTTATCTATTCCGAAATCTATTGCGTCTTATACTTTGATTGTATTTCTTGGACGCTTATAATTTTCAAGAAAATACTAGACTGTTTGGCTTTCAAATCTGAATTCATTTTAATAACAGGTTAGATATGCTAAACACTACTTTACACTTTCGAACATTTTATAGTGTAAGAATTTCGGTTGTATTTACAATGGGAAGCAACGCCTACTCAATGAGAGTATCCGAATAGCCTATCGAAAGGTTATCGCCATTTAAAACGGTTGACGGACGTAAGGCTTGAACAAATTATAATGTCTTGCGGATATCTTATGGATATCTGACGTAGATTGACAGGCGTGATTTCAGTGGCGCCGCCTGAACCGCATCGCAGTTTATTGATCTTACTTCGATCTGCTTGCTGGAGGTTACGTATCTGCCTGAAGATAGACGAGTGACAAAATGTCTCTCCCTTACGCGGTATGAATGCGAATTTCTGAATTTCTGAGGCTAAATCCAAAAATTAGAGTTACTGAATTACCACTTCCTATCATACGTGTACATTTTCTCTAACATTGGTATTTGCTAATATGTTGTTTCATTTGAGATCTGTTAAATCTCAATTGTGGTTGAGTGAGGAATTCCTGGATACGCGGGTTCATATGCCGATGATTGAAGATATCTAAATAGATTTGTTTCAAATCTCCAGTTCGTGAATAATATGGTCTCCCTCAGAGACTTTGGAAATAATGGAATTTTCGAAAATGTATGGCCACATGTATAACCATTGAAAATATTATTCCATAATATGTAGCTTAGCTTATGAGTCACTCTTTGTCATTAAAAATAAACTTTTGTAGAGTTCACAAAATAATTGATGTTCCAGACAAGTTCTTATTCGGGTTGACATGATTGGTTGAACTAGGTCAGAAAACAATCGGGTATCAAATGGTATCGGGTTTCGTCAGTATTACGTCAACCGCCATCCCATTGCGTTGAGCCAAAGCTTAATCACATTCTGTTGTCAATCAGGACCAGAATAACAAGGCTGGGATTGAATAAATTTTCCCATAGTTATGGCAGGGGACAATAAATTTTTCCATTCTGTGTTCCAGGATTCAACAGAAATAAGGCGAACAAAGGCAATCTGAAATCCATTTTCATGGGATCTAATGTTGTTCAGAGGAAGTCGGCACGTCAGTCAAATTTAATTGTTCCCCATGTGAGTGCATTCTTTCAGACCAATTACAAATATAGAGCGATTTGTCTTCTCAACTCTCTACCAGCGAAGTTGAAATCAATTAAAGACACGGAGCCGTTGAAGGACGGATTAAGAGTTTGGTTGACCAACAAACGTCTAAATGATTATGTATTCTTTTAAGATTGGAATATTTGGTATTAGATGTGAAGATGTGAATTATTGGATTATTAATTTAATGTTTTCTGCGATTTTAGTAAGAAGTTTATTTGTTATGTTTCTTGTTATCACACATGGTCCTCTTATTTACAACAGTTTATTCTGAAAAGATTGACCAAATAAAAAAAGCCTTTATCTATTTCTCTATCAAAGTGTCAGTAGAAATTCTGCATGTGTTGCACATGCGAACAAAAATAAAAATACACGTCCCGAGTTCACCTAGTATCGGAGCGAGCGAGCGAGCGTAGGGTTGGCAAAAACCCGGGTTTGAATGCCGACCATGGGGTTTTAAGGGTTTTAATTGGGTTTTAAGGGTTTTAGGGGTTTTAAGGGGTTTAAGTCGGTTCTATATATAAATACACATATATATGACACTACTCGCGTAATACGCAAAACAAAATTAATCTATTTACGAAGCTATGAACTAAATCTTATACAATTATGATATTCACTTCAATTTATTACGACTTCCAATACAAGACTGGTCATTACGTTGCAAACCAATATTAATGTACATACGAACAATATGATATCATTTCGTACGAAATCAGCTACTCGAACACTTGTTCCGAATATGAGTACAGGTTGCAATATGACGTTTACCAGATAGGTCAAGACGGGACTGGACGAGACCGCAATTAAATATTCGCTCATTCATAGTGTTCAATAGTGTTTTGGTTATTTGACCGTACTCATGATGATGTGGTTGCCAATTCATTTGGGAAATTATCATGCTTCTGAATTGTAAATATGTAATCTGTAATGTGTGTCTTTTAATGCCCTCGGTTCAATAAATAAAATATAGAACCGTTACTTGGCTGTATAGAACCATTGAGTTATAAAAATCTATGAAGTCATCAAAACCCCTTAAACCCCTAAACCCCTAGGGGTTTTGAAAATGTTGGGGGTTTTAAAACCCGGGTTTTACACGGGTTAAACCCCTAAAACCCAACCCCATTAAAACCCCCTTGCCTACCCTGGCGAGCGATAAAATAAACTGAATGTGAGTTTTAACATTGTCAGCATTTGTTTGTTTATTGACATTAGCTATACGTATTTACAATGATTGATTAATGTTAAATTGATATATTCCGGAGTAGGGCCTACTGACCCAGCCATGAGCCGGTCGTTTGGCACCCAGGTCATCCCGGGACAGGTTCTTCGATATTTTACTTACCGATTTCGCATCGAGCCGTCCATCTTTGCATTTTGATTTGTGTTATGTCAATGTTGCTAATATTCTCAACACTTTTCACCCTCCGTACCCCCAGAGACAAATGTTAAGCCAGATTCCTGGATATATTGGAATCAGATTTTTGAATTTGTAATTTGAATGAAGGGGGAGAATTTAGTTCAAAATTTAGTAAAAGCTTCCGAGTTAAAAGCAAATATTGCAGAAATATTACATTAAATGCTGGAATTTTGTTATAATACTTGAGTTTTTTTACTTAAAGCATTACTTGTTGGAGGAACTGTTACGAAACAATTACGAAAATACCAACTGGATTTAGCATCTTTTTTGAATCTCTATTAGGATCGTATCAAAATCACAGGATTACCCAAAATTTCGAGTTAATGAGTTCAACCAGCATTCTTGAGCGATTACCAAAAATCTGAAATGTACATTTAAGTTTAACAAAGCAATCGTCCTTCAACCAACTATCGGCAATGTACGTCATCGAAAATAGCGCTTCTAAATTGTAGTTGCTTTCATTCTCTTCCTGCGACAGCAGCATACAATTTAAAATTAGGTTAACAATTGTATTCTCTATAAAATAGCTTGATATAGGTCAATGAAATCAGTTAATAAAAATAAAGCTCAAAGTTAGAAATCGTATCTAAAAAAATAGGCAAAATGGTCCAAACCATTAAAGTTTTGGCCACACTGATGGCGTTTCCCAGTGTGTTTTGTAATTTGCAATTATTTCGCAACTGTATTGAAGAGAACGGACTACCATCCGATTCTCTGATTGAGAGGAATAAGAACTTGAGTCTTTACACGAAGCTCAATCATCAATGGAATCTTCGGATTCCACACGTTGACCCATTGGCATATTTTCTCCCAATGAAAACAATGGACGTTCAACTGGCAGTCTGGTGTGGGAAGAAGACCAATGTCCCTTTGATGCCGAAGAGCGGAGGACATTCTTATGAATCTTGGAGTTTCGGAACAGCAGAGACTCTCATAATCGATTTTCATAAAATGGATCAAATCAATATTGACTCTGTCGAGAAAATAGCCACGATTCAACCGGGAGCCCTCATCGGACCAATCAATTTAAAACTTTGGAAGAATGGTGGATTTGGTATCCCGATGGGAAATTGTATGTCCGTTGGAATCGGAGGTAAATTTGATTATATTTGAGTTTAGGTCATTTTGGTCATTTCGTATTTATTTTGTATTTTTTTTAAACTTTTGAGGACATGCACTGGGAGGAGGTATAGGACTATTTGCACATATGTACGGACTTGCAATGGACAACATTATCGAGTACACAATGGTAGACGCTGATGGGTTTGCTCTGACCGTCAATGAATATCAGAACCAGGATCTATTCTGGGCACTTCGCGGAATTGGTTCTGGCTATCTTGGAATCGTGACGAGTTTCAAATTCAAATTATTTCAAGCGTCTCGTATCAAAATTAGTTTCGTAATTCTTCGATACGAACTCGACCAATCTGCTCTTGTCTTGGAAGCTTGGCAAAAATGGCTGGCATGGACGAATCAAAATGATCCAATGATATTGTCGACTCTGTTTTTTAAAGGCGAATCTTTTACCAGTATGTATATAGGGTGGGGTGGGCTAATTACAACCACCTTGGGCAAGTACGCCAATTACGACCATTTTTCACGTGCAGTAACGCGGAAAAAACTCCTCCCCCTGGCTGAAATTAGCACACCGTCTCGTCTTCACGCGTCCGTTTGAGGAGTCACGTGCATTAAGATAGGCTGGAATTAGCACACTTGTCGTTTATGGGTTAATCCCTCCATAACCTCAAAAAGTGTGCTAATAACTGCTACCGCCATTTGTGCGCAAGCATCTTGTTTGCCATGCCCACGTAGTTAAGAGGTGGCCGTAATTAGCACATTGTCTCCATGGTGGCTGAAATTAGCCCACCTCACCCTATGTACAAGGTGGTCCATAACTCTTTACACAAAAGAAACCAACGTTCGAACGCATTTGTGTGATACGCAAATTTAATTGGGTTTCGCAGAGTTTTTGTTCACCATTTTCAATTGCATAAAAATTCATTTCAATTCCCAGGTACACACACCGGTAGATTTTCGCCTGTTGGAACGAAGATTGAATTATACACTATTCATATCCAGGATGACAAGATTCAACCATTTGGGAATGCGACTTTCTTAAAAATGGTTCGTGAGATCTTTCCGCCGACTCAGCACGCTACTGAAGTATTTCCATCGTACATTGACGTTGTGACACAGACTGGATACGCTCCAATCATAACAAATAAAACGCGGTTTGACACTGACATTGCATCTCTCCGCAATGAGATGGCACTCCCACGCTATTTCAAAGAAAAGTCATTCTACGTTGACAAACTGTTTGAACCAAGCGAATTTGCGGATGTGGCTGACACCCTTCGTCGCATACCTGATCGGAATGTATGGGTCATGTTCACCTCAGAGGTTTGCTTTATTAATAATAATTATTATTTTGGTTCGAAAATATATTAAACTTTGATTAGGGCGGAGTTTTACGGAACCAACCACCGATTGCTATGGCTTACTCTCATAGGAGGTCACTGTATTCTATTGCTGTCCACTATGAGGGGTCAGACGATGCCAAGATTGTGTCCGAAGGAATGTCTTGGGTCTATGATTTTATGAAGGAATCTCAATTCATGGACAATGGGGAGACTTACCAGAATTATGTGGACAGCGATTTGAAAGATTATTTGACAAGATTTTATGGAACTAATTTGCAAAGATTGGTACGAACTAAGCGCAATTGGGATCCACAGAATTACTTTAGAAATCCGGTGTCACTACCACTTGAGCTATGAATCTCTGGACTAAACATCACTTTGTTGATTGGAATTTTAATTTTAATGATCGAAATGGCAATAAAATGTGCTCTTGAAATATTAATTCTAGTTATTAACCAGTAGACGCAGTCCTGGATTATTAAAAAACGGAATTACACACAATTACGTTTGAAATTCATTTAATTCTTATTTATTCAACAATACTTAACTCTTAAACACTTCGCGATGGAATAAATGTGTTGAAAAAATATATATTTTCAAATATATTAATCATCTACGTCGATAATCGTGGACGACCTACTAAATTATTTCTGATTGAGAAAGTCCGCATTGCTAAAAGTGTGAGTTTAAACGATAGTTAAGTTCTGTATAAAAAATAAGTCATCTCGCTTAACAAAAGAGGTGTATTCGCCCAATGGTGAATATTTCTCGTAAACTTTCTACTATGAAAGATAAATTCAAACGTCGGGAGTTGCAGGTCCTGATGTCCAGCCACCTTGTTTAGTTTGTCCAATTTTGGGGGTCCAGTAATCACCTCCTCCGCCTGGGTGGACAGGAATTTTTGGCCCTTCGGGTGACATGAACTCATCACGATAAGACAAATCCGGCTTGTATCTTCGACGAGTCCTCCCTCCGGGAAACGTAATCTTGTGCAAATAATGAAGTGCCCATTCTCTTGTAGTAAAATAATTCCAACAGCGTCGATAGTACATGTAAGCAGGGCCGCCCCTAGTCTTCGCAGACAATCCTCCTCGAAGAAATCTCACCCGTTCGCCGTGCATATCAGTGTACACAACCGTCGGACCACGGTACCAACGTTCCGAGTATTTGAGTTCCCCGTCATCTTCGAATTGACAGTCCGACAGCATACTTGGGCGTCTTGTCAGAAGACTTCTCAAATTCTCCATTTTCTCCGGCGGTCGATTCTTGTAGTAAGCCAAGGGGTGGTCGCTTTTCTCCTCTTCCTCTCGTGGCATGAGTTCTCTACTTCCACGTCCGCGATACCAAAAACATTTGGACATTCTCAAACTTGCCGCGGTATACATCGTGATTCGTAACTCTGGAAAAACAAAACAGAACTGTAAGTAGAACTATATTGGTAATTAATGTAGGTGCTTTTTTTAGGACTTCAAAACGTAAAACGTTAAAAAAGCATGACTCGAGAAACCTGAAATATTTTTGATTTCAATATAAAAACCGAGTGGAAAACCTTAAAAAGTTGTCAAGTAGAGTAAACGTTTTTATATAAATATATTTTAGAATTATATTATTTCACAAATGAACAGAGCCCAGACAAGCAAGTCACGCTGACACTCATGATAGAAAGGGGAAAGGGCCGTAACTTGACTTGACAGACTTGTAGTTTGAGAGAAAGGCCTCAATCACAAAAATTAATTGACAAACTTGTAGTCAAAATAGATAGACACAATAGGAAAGATCGAAATGAAGCTAGCACATATACGAAACGTGAGAGTCAGGACTACCTTACCAAAGAGACAAAAGAACGAATTTGCTGATTAGTGATGACCAGATGAAAAGAGATTGACGCAAAGTATTGACGATAACGGTTGACAGAGTGGATGATGAAATGATGATGACTAAAAAAGAAATTCAATACAGAAATTCAGATATTTGCGGACCAGAGTTGAACGATAATCTGCCCATTCAGCATTAAGCGCGCTTCTGTAAACTATAAGTTGTAGCGTCTGGCGAATTTCTTCCAAAAGATGCCTCAACCCAAATGGACATTGCAGCATACATACACACTCTGCAAATATTTTATTTGGATTTGAATTTATTTCACCTGAATAGTTAAATCGTGGACGATAGTGCTAAAGCGCCCAACCGCAAAAAAACAAATACAAAAAACAAAAATCTGTCAGTCATTTCGCAATAAAATACATTAACAACCTAAACTACAGATTCGAATGTATTTACTTCTGAATCCTGGTCAAAATTCGATTAATTTTAACTGTAGTTTATAAAATTTCAAGTTACAACAATTATCATTTTGGATTATGAATTAATTATAAAATATATTTTTATTTACTTAAAATTTTGTGTGCTTATTGATTTATTGACCAAATTAATATCAGTAAAAATAAAAATGGTGGAAATGTATTTTGCTGATTCTTTTGATGAAATTTAGGTCTCGACACAAACACAAACGCTAAACGTACTAACACTCACTAAATGCAATTTTTCTTATTTTATCGAAAATACAATTTGCATTTAAAAGTACAGTATCTGCTCAAAGTACATTTTGTTTGCCAATCTAAGTTACTAATTAAAAAATATTGCATAATTTTTCATTACCTGTGTTCAATTAAATGAAAATTTCAACTGCGAAATCAAAACGTAAACAAACCGAGAGCGAGACCGACGAAGTCAGAATGAATTTTCAAAACCAGCGTTTTCCGCGCCAAGCTACAGCACAGCACGCACGAGACAAGAGTTTTGGGGCAACGGAAGACGACGATTTGCTCTTGAGGTACATAACCATGATGCAGGTAATTAATTAATTTCCCATCCACAGGCAGCATTCAGAAAAAGTTGAGCCATACATTTTTTATAAATTTATTGTTCATTTTATGTAAATAACTATTTGGTGTGAAATATCTTGGAACTTCCGACATGCGACCATCCCGCACTGTAACGACAAGAAATAATCTTAAGGCGCAGCGACACGTTCGTTCACGTTCTATGTCAATGAACCTGAGAATACTAGA
This sequence comes from Protaphorura glebata, assembly GCA_034694305.1. Classification (NCBI taxonomy): domain Eukaryota; kingdom Metazoa; phylum Arthropoda; class Collembola; order Poduromorpha; family Onychiuridae; genus Protaphorura; species Protaphorura glebata. The sequence goes on from JAQFYE010006242.1 coordinate 10,920, forward strand.
AAATACTGTCCAATCGGATTGAGTTTGTTAGCTCGATCATGCGATTTTGAACAAAGGGTAAGTCGAAAATTCCAGAAATTTCATATTTTA
>JAQFYE010006243.1:0-11009 GCA_034694305.1 Protaphorura glebata
CGTAGAAATGGACGATAAGCCATAATTTAACAAGATGTGATATCCGAATGCTGGCATCGCCCAACTCAGGTTGCAGATATAAATCCATACTACTATCCGCTGTGTTGTTTCATTTATTAAACATAAAGTAGTGAGAAAAGTTTCCACTATTTCAGCATTTTGAATTTAAAATTGCACCACATTATACAAAAGTGACAAATTTTAGTGAAAAGTATGCAACACATTTGGAAGTTCACAAGCAAAGCATAATTCACTTGACATCCCGTAACGCCGTAACCTTCAATCCAAAAGAAAATTACAATTTTATTCATATTGAGTGTGGTCAATGTTACAACCACCGCTTAGAAATCCGTTGGCAAGATGTGAAGGTGTGAGTGTGAAGCTACCTGACTTCCAACAAAATATTTCGTGCTGGTGTTTCTCCGTGCATACTTTACTCGGTATTCGCGGTATTTTCAAATAGGGTGGTACGGATAGAACCACCCAAAAATTCAATTGTTAATTTATTTTCATTAAGCGCAGAAATTACACGATTTATGTCCGATCCACACACGGGTTTTAAAATATTAAAATTTATGAGAAGAATCTTGGCAACCCATTCCACTGAAATATTTTCAACAAATGCAAAATCATTTCACAAGTCTCATTTATATTTTTGATTTCTATTATTGCTCCAGCAGATTCCGCTGCTCTACATCTCTGACATTTGATGTTGAAAGTTGCACGCAAATCTGTTTTGTCTCGCATTGTATGTTCACGTCATACATTTAATTTTAATGTTAGTATTTTATTTGAACCATCAAGTCAGGTAAGAAAAACCGAAGAAAGTGGTGACTGGATCCACAGGTGCAACCAAATTAAATGGAACCTCATGACTACAGAAACTGCTTGTCCACAAAGGGCGTTAAATGTCTTATATTAGCACCGCTACAGATGATCCCATTCAATTCTCCAGCTGATAATTATTATAATTATATTTATTTAGTACAATGTGTTTACGAAAAGACGCGCATTTGTTTGTTAGATATTTTGGCGTGGTTACAAAAATTTATGTTACAGTCGAGATAAGATTTCTTCAGCATTAATTTTATCGGCTTAATAACGAACACAATTTAATACAATAACAATTTTATATGGAATTTGAAGGAACCCAAATTATAAAAATGGTTAACAGAATGAACTATGTAAATTTTAAGCTAATAAATTAAATGCCGGAGAGATTTAAGCTTGACTCCGGCATAAATCTTTGTAACCACGCCAAAATCCAACAAAATGTGCGTCTTTTCGTAAACACCCTGTACCAATAGGGGCACACTCGTATACGATGACATGTAATTGAATGAAATCTAATAGAGCGGACTAATAACATTGCGGTTTGAACTGGCTGCTTCAGTAATGCGACTGAACAGTTCCAGGAACATTTTCAAAAGAATTTCGAATATTGAGTTCCCAACCATTTTTGAGCGAAAAATGACTACTACATATTTTTTGAAGAAGGATTGTTGGAATGGTATTTTTGAAAAAGTGAGACGTACAATTTATGACGAAGTTGGAACTTGGAAGGTATGAAAGATGACATACTTGCCTAGCAAACAAATACAATTACAGGGAACTAGATATATTATTAAATGATTATGGAATCCACTGCGAAGCCACGAGATGACATCTTTTGATTACATTTATTTCGGATTAATACTTATATTTGTGCCAAACGGTTAGGCTTGTCCTCCCGTTGGTTTCAGTTTATAAACATAGATTTATTAATAATTCGTTAGGGAACTTATGGCCGTACGAATGGGAAAATGTACGAACGTGTATTTTTATCTTGAAGTCAAACTCCTGTAATTGTTTCCGTATGGTGATCTGTAGGAAGTCGAGAAGGAAGGTCCTGGACCATCCCCGTAGCGGTGGGACTCCGTGCTGTAAATAATAAACAGAATAAAAATTATATTCTTATTTCAATATTTTTGAAAAGGAATTGTTTTGAAAGCTGACCTTGTGGTATAAGACCTTGGACCTGATCCACCTGAGGTTAAACTCCTGGTCGAGCTCTCCACGTGTGACCTAGTGCTGCCTGGATATCCGGAGGACACTTTAGATTTTGGAACCGTGAAAATGAAACTGACTCCACTCTTAACTTTGACATCTGTATTAAAAGTTGAGCGTGTTCTATTTTTAAGATAAATATTGGCACGGACTTGTATATTTCTCGACATAAATACATACAGTACACACGGTGTGACAAGTGACAGTTACCTTCGTCATTCCTATATTTGGGGCAACTGTAAAGTTTCAAACAAAAATATTGCACACTCAATAGTCAGCAATCACGTCACACTCCAATTCAGGGTAGGTAACATTATTAAGTATCCAACCCGGATTCGGATTCACAAATGACCTTACCAATTCGACCCAAACTTTGCATTATCAAATAAACGGTGACTTCTTTTTTCTGGCCACTTTGGGTTGAGAGGTTGAGGGTTAACTTGCAGGCTTGTTTCCTTATGCTTCGAAAATTAAAATGTATTCGATTTGACAGTAGACGAATCTTTAAATTTCAATTTTGGTTTGCTTTGCCTACCCACTGGAACGTTCAGTATAAACTGGAAAGGTCTTTTATGAATTGAAGTCACCACAGAGGTAAGAACTTGAATAGGTAGTATGATGAACTTGGGCGCAACACTGGCAAGGCCACGCAGAACCATTTAAAGACGCAAAAAAGTGCAAATGCAAAGTAGCATTTAGTGATTTAGTTCTTGCTTTTGATTCCATAATTGCTACAGCTACCGCGTCCGACTGCATAAATATTTATATCTATCGCTCACCTTCTCAGACGTAGGACACGCAGACTCTCAATTTGACAGACTTTCACATTGGAGAAATGCCATCGCGTGGGTAGTAGAAAAGTGATAATAAACACAAACAAAGAAAACAAAATCAAGGAAGGTTGATTTTAGACCGAGAATGTGTTTCGTGGAAGTAGGAAGCTTAGAATTTGCCGTGAACTCCGATTTGTATGTGTGTACTTATTGTGTCTAGCATAAGTTCTTTATAAGTTTTGGGACATATAGGAATTATGAAGCAGTACACAAATAAAACGTATCTTGCAAAAGTTGAAAAAATTCAAAATTTTAGTCTTACAAAATTTCAACTTGAAAATTGGCACACATACATCAAATTGCAAGAAGTTAAAGGAAACCTCAGTTTAGTATTCTGGTATGTGATGTCAAGATAAAAATCAAGTTATGATGTTAGGTCGAAGTTTCCAAACATTGGTTACACTCACGTGTTTAAAAACACTCGTCGAATTCTTCACATTGTGTGTTTCTGGTGACGGAAAAGTCGTTCTGTTTTCTTACCAAAAATATATTTAAATAACTTCGATAAATGAGTTTCATTCTCTACGGGTAGCGAACTCGGAACATCTACGAAAGTTATTACGATGAATAGAAAGCCCGACAAATAAAACGAAAGTCAATCTATGTAAGTTTGCCTAATGAGTGAGTGAATACAAACCGGATACAAAACATGGTTTGATTACAGGATGCTTTCGATAAAAGGAGCGTCAATGAGACGAACACTAAGATCATGGTTCTTTATACTTGAAACTCGGTCTTGTAATCCTGTTGCTGTTATTTTATAGTATTAATTATTTAAGTTTCTATAATCGACCATTAAGTGTTGAAAAACTTAATATTAACTGCACGAAAGTCAACGTTCCTACATTCACACGGGTTTAGATCTTCGGACCGAGGAAACATCAGATCTATATTTGAACTTTTCAGAATTTAAAAAAAAATGTTTGACCCCGAATCACCTGGGTTAAATCCTTAAATATTTATGCTACAAAGTCCAAAGTGCACCCGACACACCTCAAGGTTGTCAAGAATTAGTCATCTAAACAAATCGTTGGAAAATTAATGCATGATGATGTAGTATCAGGCTCGATTAGAACAGAATTTGTATATCACGATCTCCGAAAAATACTCAGGGTTGGTACTCAAATGTTATGGATCACCGTGTAGAGATACTGAATTTGAGGCTGTAACGATGCCACTATTGATGAAAACCATGAATTCATTGTGATATTTTCTCAGACCAAGACAGTTCGACCCAGGCAAATTCCAACTCCTTATTCAATTATGACCACTGATTCCAGAACTAATTTCTGCTTAACACAGTAAACTTTTTAAAATAACAAATAGAATAACTTTGTGTATTTTGGTATTACCCTAACGGTATTAGTGGATTCTCCTTACGGTACAGTCCTGTAAGCCGTGGCTCATTGTTTAAATTCGACTTCGGTAAGCCGGTGGTATTAATTTGTTACGATGTCTTTGGACATCGTCAATAAATCTGTGAGATATAGTCCTTCATCATTATTAATAGCGAGTCTATTAGTTGGACGACAAAATGCCTAACTGATTGCAATGTCAAATTTTACACAAATCCTAAGCCATCGTTTGTTGTGAAAATTTGGAAATTAATTTATACCTAGTTAATGTCAAACAATAAATGCATATGACAAAAATAAGATCCACGGCATTAAAGTCAAACTGCTAGTGTTCTACAGTTCTACCCATTACATTACCCAGATAGAGTCAACCATTTAATAATTATAGTTAACTAGTGTAAATTAATTATTAATCATGATATACCTCAGTTGACCCAACCTAACCCCTTCTCATTGTTGAGGGTTGGATCCCTGCATCAGACTTTGTTAAAAAGATTGTTACGAAGCATTTACCAGAATTTGTTCCATAGTTACAGTGTACTATCGTGGAGAGGCTGTTCTTCCACGCGACATTACTCACACAAAATCTACTCTTTGTAAGACATAATTCCTGCTCCGCCTAGACGGACAGAAGAGAAAGAAGTGTATAATTTGTAAAGGATTTATAATAAATGTAAATATTAAAAATTCACCTCACGGTGTCCAGTTCAAAGTTATTATTTATTTTTCGTCAATTACTGGGATATTTGTTCATTTCAGTTGATCTGAATCTCGTAGAATTTATTTTAATATCTAACCCCACTTGGCAGATCGGAATTAATATTCAAAATTTCTTAAACGATCCAGTTGAATGCAATTTATTGCCGTTTCAACATGGGTATCCTACGTACTCCAAGTGATTTTCAAACTCTCAAAATTTAAGGATATGTTCCGTTGAACATTTTGAGTTCAAAACTTTATTCCAAGAAGACGTAGTTGTGAGTTGTGAGGCAATCTGTACAGTCAACAGCTCAATATTATGACTACAATGGAATATTATAATCAATATAAAATAAAATAAAATGGAGGATAAATAATAATTAATTCACCCTATAATTCAATGCATTATAATTCGGATATCTGATCGGAGAGTCTAATTCAAAAATCTGATCAGATTATATCATTGTTTGCTATTTTCTGCCGAGTATGATTGCTTTATACGTACGCACGGACGTTCGTTACTTCTTACCAGCCTTCCTTCGGATTCTGCTGGTCAAGAAACGGATGAGTTATATCTAGTTTTTGATTTTGTGATTCTCCGCAGAGGCGCAGAATACCATATGGCAAATTAAGTATTCAAAAGGTGCAAATTTTTCACTGAATATTTTACGAATTGGGAATTGAACACATTTCAGTCAGCTGAGATGCAAAAACTTCCTCTGAGATAGTCCCGAATTGATTGGATCCACATCACATTGTATAGTAATTAATTGGAGTCAAAATTGTATAATTTGATACATCGACACGATGCTTTACTAGAAAATAGTATTTTTCTATCTTGGAGTGTAAAGCAATCATTGAATTATTGAGCAGATAAGTACAGTAAAGAAGTATAAATATTAACAAAGTAACAAAATAAAATCTTAAATCTCATAAACTACATAAAATCATTTGTTCCTACGGTAAATAGCATTGAGTAATGTTAAGAGTGGTGCTTGGGGAATAGTGGATGGTAAACTCATAATCTTATTGCCAATTTCTTCATAACTTTTCTTCTCAAATGCACGGAATAACTGCTTCACTTTCAGATCTTTATAAATGATTTTGACATTCTCTTCATCTTCCTTTATCCTGCTTCCGTAACAAATCTGGAAAATATTGATAAAAAAATTATTATTTAAAAAAAAAAATTCAAATGAAATGAAGTTCAAATTTCTGGTACCTTCAGAATTCGCTTTTGTTCATGGGTAGCATTCTCTAGTGCCTTGACCAATAACCAAGTACATTTTCTGTCTATGATATCCGTGCCTACTTTCCCGGTTATCTTAGTGTTTCCATACAGATCCAAATAGTCATCTTGGGCTTGGAATAAATATCCCATATCCAAGGAGATCTCCTTCACTTGTGCGAACACTGACTCATCCTTTATTCCGGCCTATTAATTAAATATGAAAACCAATTAGCAAATTTTGTTATATCTGTGATTGCAAAATGAAGGATTACTTACGGCGACTAAAGCGCAGGCATACGGGTGATAAAATGTGTAATAACTCGTCTTGTACGTCACAATTCGATTGTACTTCGGAAGAGTGCATTCGTTAAAATCAAATTCTAGGGCGAATCGTGTGTCAATGGATTGACCCATAATAGTCTTGAGTAAAATATCATGGGCAAGAGATAAGAGTCTTTGGAAATATTCCTTCTCAGAGAAATATTTGTAGAGAATGAAATGGGTGATATTTTCCAGTAAGAGGGCGTCATTCACCGCAGACATTCCAATATCTGTTTCCTTGTACCAACATTTCTCTCCTCTACGAGTTTCCGATTCATCCATAATGTCGTCCGCCATTAGTGCGGCAGCTTGACCATTTAATTCGAAAATCATTTAAATGAATTCTATTGTTTAATAAAATAATAAGGATTTGATTTCTTATTTCTCAGTCTTACAATCTCAGTTACCCATCCAGCAATGTAGTTTAAATGCTCATCTTCGGGGGTCAAATCCTTGATTAGGTGACGATAGAATGTGATCAAAGCCATGGCCCTTGATTTTAAGTTAAAAAATAGTAATAATTAATTTCGCTGATTTCTTTTTCATTTGCCCTTCTCTATAAAATTACAATTTTTACCGATTTTGTTTGCCCTTAGGAACATTTTTCTTCATAATTTTGTCTAACCATACAGCCGCTTCCGGCATGTCTTCAAATGAAGGGTCTGTACGAATGTCCTCTAGAAGAATTGGCCAAACTTCGTGGAATTTCTCTCGAAGTTCCTTCAAATCGTTTTTTTGGGCGAATTCCATCGTTATTTAAATTTTACTACGGAATTATTTTTAAAGAATAAATGAAAATGATATGTTTTCGATTTTAGGATCCGTTTATACTTTAAAATATTAAAATTTCGTAAATGATAAATTAATTTTCAAATAATTCAGAATCTGATGTATAATTCGGTAAGGTAATAAACTTGTTCTTTCAATACACTGTTAAGACTGATTTTAAGATTACGAGTACCAGCTGTTTTATAATAAAAATGAAGCTCTTTCGTTGCGTCATTTAGTCATTACTGCTTATTACGGTTTCCAGATTCCCAACGTCAGTGTCGACATCATCTTTCTGTGTTTGCAAAATGATTTGTTGAACCTAACAACAATATGTGTCAAAAAATAGTGGTCTCATGATGTTCTCGTCTTTAGGGAATTCCTTCAGATCAAAAACTTTTCTGAGTATTTTTGGGTACCGTTTACATACAGGGCGGTTCATGACTATTCTGATGAGAGTCAGGACAGGAGTACTGGTTAACCAGTTAACCATAGCATGCAACTGTTGGGTCCGGGTTGAATTCCATGTAAATTCTCCCTTGGACACCCTGTAAAGTTAGACTACAAATGAAAACATGTGTAGTTGTGACACGCACAATGTATTACCAAAAAATGTAAACCGGTTTCATCCATAGTGTCAATTTCAATGCTAAGTCGTAGTGTATGATCATGTATGATCTGTTGTATGACCAAGAAATTGAATGGACTATGTGGTAATACATGTGTAATGTTTCATTATGGTGTAAATGACCCACTGCCAGAATTTGAGGATTCAATTGACCTTTCATGGTTTGCTCGTCTGGTTGACTCGATTACGTAGACTTCTCCATCTGTTGCGCGTTGGTTGTCGTTGTTTCTAGTCTAAAGGTAAACATGATCTTCTCCGATTGAGGTTTTCCCAACTACTAGGGTAACCATTGACCATGCATGCCGGGAGACGTAAAATAATATGCATATTATAGGGTTACTTGGATATATTTGCCACCTTTTAGAATTATTAACTTGAACATTGTAGATGTCGGTGAAATATTAATTTGCTGGGACTCCCAGTGAACTAAATTATCGTGGTGATTTAATCTCATACCTGATCATATTTCCGTTTTCTTAGAAATATGTATACTTCCTTATTGCTATTTCAAAATTTGTAACCAATTATGTGAGTTTTATCGTTTAAACCTCAGGTAAAACCAAGTGATTACTGCCTTAAAAATTGAAAAGTCTTCAGAACATCCTTATGCGATTTCCCCAATTACGCACTGGACAAGGAAGTTCAGCTTGTATCATGATATCATCCAGATTTCGGAATAAATTATCCCAAATCCATTATTATTATTTTAATCGTACTAACTACACAGATGGCATTGTGACTATAGTATTATCAATGGTTCGAAATTCCCAATTGGGAATAGCTAATTTTCGTACCTTCCTTAATAATTTTCCAAAATATGATAAATTGGGAAATTCGAGTTTCAATCTGGTGACCAACATTCCTTGGAGATTAATTTGCGTGACGCTACCATGCATGACGTATTTATGTGAGGAAATACAGGCAATAATTATTGACCTGGACTGACAAAAACCCACAAACCAGTTTTGAAGTCGTACCTGGTTTGTTTTTGGTCATTTTTGGCGTTTTTCTTGTTACTTGTTCTGCACCTATATTACTTCTGAATTCTTATCTGCAAATCTTCAGTACAATCTCATCTCTTGGACGATACAAAATTCAAGTTCAAGTGCAAAATTTTACTTTTATCAAATAATTCATCACCTTTTTTATATAAAGTCTTTCTGCAAAGACAAAAAGTTCAGATTCTTATTAAATATTCTTAATCAAAGAACTAACACCTCCGCATTGGAAGGAAACGGGTCGACAAACCAAACTTGTAGAAAATCTCGACTTTAACAGGTAAGGTTTACAATTATTTTAACGAAGGCTGCCGTGGGCTGCCCAGAACCGTAAAATTAAAAATACACGAAATTAAATAAAGTTGAACATGAATAACAAATATTCCAAAATAAAAACAAAGTGTACAATACGGCTTTTAAACTAATTTTAGTTTATTTCACAAAATGAAATGTTCTCTTTCAATAAAATTGATTTACTTTGCAAAGTTTTTGCTAACAAAGCATTTGCTATTGTTTTAAATTATACTTAACTTCGTGATTCTCATAAGGTGGACCAGGACCGCCATTCGTGTACTGTATGCTTTGAGTCCATTCTACTTTAAATACAGATTTCTACTTATAGGAAATAGTAATTAGTTTATAATTTGTTGAACAAAGGTCAGGATTTAAAATTGAAAAATATGTCAACAACGGTCACGACATGTCAAAATGGAGTTGAAATAATAATTTACAGTCCACGTTCAATAATATTTTTGTCAAGTAGGCAATAATTTTAAATAATAAATTGTACTAGCACTACAAAATTCCTGAATCTGTTCAATTCTTTTATCTGTCAAATTTCTTTAAGCGAAATTCCACAATGAAAACTGAAACTGTTTAAACTTTTATTCAAGTAGACGACACCCTTTTTCGAGTTATTCCACACTCTAAGAGTATAACGATTTTATTTTTTCATTTCATTTTGTAAAATAAAATAAAATAATTAAAAAACAATTAATTCACGTTGTTTTCGACTTCAGTTCGTTTCTAGTGTATGGCACTTCTGTTGTTAATTAATTTTATTTAATTTTCGTCATATTTTCTGCTTGGCGATTCCGAGCTACTGGACTGGCGCGGTTACATTGCGTATTATCGCTATTCTCACTAATGATCCTAATGGGATCTGGGAATTCGTGTTATTTTTTTTTAAACTGTAACCAGTCCTCCTGATTTTGATAAATAAATATTTCACAATTTTTGCGCAGTAAAATTTCCATTGTCAATATTTCAGAACCCACTTGCTTCTAAATTTTGTCTCTAATGCGTTTGCTAATTTTTAATGATTTCGGAGAAACAAATGGAAGAATTGGCGAGAATTTTAAGAATTATGAGTGCTCAATACATCTGTTACTTGATAAATATGGCCATATTGGCACTGGAAGCAGTTTAAATTTGTACAGTACGCAGTGTGGTTCATGGCTTTCACTGCTCAAATTGTAAGCTAACCACGGTGTGCCCCAAAAAAGTGTGATGCACATTTTGTGAATTTCTTTTGAGATCTATAAAAATAAAATGAGTCTAGGAATAATGAATATTACTTTTCTACAGATCTGCAAACATGGGCAGTATTGCTGGAACAGAATCAACAATCTCAACTGGTGACATTTTGATTTCCCACTTGAACAACCTTGAATTGGAGAAATCCGACGGCCCGAGTGGGATTGTCAGATTCGACATGGGTGAAATCAGTCACACGAAATACGGAAAGGCACTTATCCAAGGTACCTTTGATTTGGTCTTACCCGAAGGTGTCTTCAAATATCCATCCATCGAGTCCAAACAAAGAGCTTTCAATGGAATCGTGGATTGGTTCGATTCCAATGGTTTAGACTTCTTTGGCGAAGAAGATCGAGATAATTTAATCTGGACTGCCATCGACACAATGTCGTCCATTGCATCCGTGGACCAGTTTGAAATTGACTCCCCACCCATGTTGACCTTCATTGCCCTTAGCATTCTTGCCTATTTCGCGGATGACATTTTTGAGTCAACATTCCTCCAGTCACAAATGTCACTCATGTCAGAGTCATCGGCGAGCGGTCAAAACGCATTCATGAAACCAGTGAACGACACTTTGCTAGGAAAATACAA
>JAQFYE010006244.1:0-11009 GCA_034694305.1 Protaphorura glebata
TTTTCATAAAATATGCGGTAACGACCCTGTGAATCGCCCAGGCACAAAAGTTGGAATAATTAGCCCAGCTTACCCTAATAGTAATTTTTTCGGTGTCGTGTTAAGAAAATCTGAACTAAAATGTTATTTTTTGTATTCCAGTATTTCCACTAAACCAGATTTGGTCACAGGCATCCCGAGCTGTCAAAAATATGTTCAAAATATTTAAGATGAGTATTTTTGAAATAGTGAAAAATATCGTCGTTTGTAAAGTGGACGGAAAATTTCAAGCCATACATGGATGGAGTGTAATTATTGTGTTTAGTCATCAAATTGTGAAGTATTTATTTGTAATTATGTAAATGTAATTTTGGATTCATAATGGTGCTTGATCTTCATCCCGTTGCAGATAATATGATTGTGTTAAAAGTCTGAATATTTAGTATTAGTTAAGAATTTAGTTGTAAACTATATAGTAAAGTTACCTCGCCATATAATTTTTTTGTGAAACATGTTTGTCCTACGATTGTGAAATTATTTTTGTAATAAAATCTAAGCAAGAGAATACTTCCAAGGATTGAATTTTTTTTATTGCATTGCCCGTGAATTGACTTGGTTTTGAGCTACCGATCAAAATCTTGACGGAAAAAATTAGTTCAAAATTGTTGAAAATTATCTGTAATGAATCTATTGGGCACCTTACAACATTGACGTGAAATGAAAATAGCCGGGAAACGGCATGTTATTTATCCCAGGATTTTACAACTTTCACAGTGGGAACTCAGGAATGTTTTTACCAAATTTTGGCCGAAAGGCAAGAAAAATTACTTCATTTGTGTTAGCAAATTGTATATGATAATATGCGGAGTGCAGAAGAATTCTGAATGGATAAATTAAGACAAGATTGCAGGTTTTAATTATCGAGTACCAGTAGTTCCACGTAGGTTAAATCTCCAAAATTTTATCGTGTCAGTATTTGTGCACTTAATCAATCAATAAAGTAATGAAACGAATACACGATAAATGCTACTTATGTTTACACTCATTATATTTATTTATCGTCAAATGTTTACACTGCAGTTATTCTTGAGTGAATTAAGCACCAAAACATGTACGTACTTACTTTGAATCAAATGTGCAAGTTGTAATAATTAATATGAGTTCACTAAACTTTTTATCTTCATTGCAGGTCATTCCATGCACTCTGGAGATGATGTTAATGAACGTATCAATTCTCATTACATTTCATAATCTTGAATTACATACAGGGTGACTAATATGTAATGTATTTACGGACTCAAAACTCAGACTCAGACTCAAGAACCAAAATAGTTTAAAAAAAAATGCATTCTTCTGCCTGAGAAGCCGTGAAAACGTCAAAATCTTGAAAAAGAATTCATCGTCACATTCGCCGCCACTCATAAATTTTGAATAGCGAATCGAATCGAATCAAAAATATTAGAGAAAATCGAAAAAAAAAATCTGCGAGACTTGCGGGCGATTGGTTTCAGATTGAGCTTCATTATTTTGTCTGAGATCAAATTGCAGTTGATATTTCCAACGACAAAATTCCATTCAGTGTATGTAAATATCGTTCTATTAGTCTGCAACCGTCTGTAAATACATATTAGTCACCCTGTATAAGTGCAGTGTGAAAAAATAGTTTGGGTAAACGTGTCATAAATGAAACAAAAATTGTGGATTAGACTGAAAATGTGAAGAGTCAAGCTAATGATAAGTTAAGTTCCTCGTGGATTTTGATGAATAATTTGCTGACTAACTTCTTAAATTCTAGTATAAAATGATCCCGGAATTAATACTAGTCATGATCAGTTCACTTATTAAAAATTATTCTCCAAATTATTCGTTGTTTAAATCCAACAAAAATGGTCAAATTTCTAGTATTAATTGCCATTTTGGCAGTGACTGCAGTTCAAGGTTTGGGGGAACCAGATCCAACAATTCAACGAAAAACATGTCAAGGTGATCTATTTTCAATACTACTAAACTATAAATTAATTAAGTCTGATGAAGCTTGAATTCGAGCTCCAGATTTTGAAATTCGATTTTTTAACTATCTGTTATATTTTGTGTGTTATGTAGAACGATGTTATTTGAAGAAAGAAGGGGGAAAGGAAGGGGGTGCATTGAATCGATGGTACTTCAATCGGGCCAATGGCCACTGTGAACCTTTCATCTATGGTGGAAGCAATGGAAATCGGAACCGTTACAGTACAGAATTAAAATGCATGCAAAAATGTGGAGATTGTCCAACTCAATCACAAATGGAAGCGAATTTAAACGGAAATCAGGTACGAATTGGTGTCCTGTAATTTTTTAAGTAGAATGTATAGAGCTCTGATAAGACAGTCTAGCAAGAATTGACAAACTGACAAAGAAATCTGTGACATGGTACACACCGTATATCCTGAGTTTGAAGTCCGGACTATTATTTGGGAAAAGGGTAGAATAAGTCCGTACACTGTAATGACGAAGGGACGATTAACATCTTTTAAGATCGTAATGGATTTTCAATAAATTTCGGTTTTGTAGTCATCATTCTGCAGAAATATAAAATTATGTAACAATTTCACACTCACTAGGATGCCCAATGATTAAAATGACACGGCAACAGGAATCCCTCAGTTAATTGTGAATAAATCAATAGAAGATAATTCACTACTACCAGAGAGTATTTCTTAATCGGGTTTAATTTGAATTACAAAAGTTGAACCAAAAAATCTGGACACAGCTCTAAGCCTCGCTAAAAGGTAAAAATGTTCTGTTCTTTTCTGTCGCGTCTGGAATCCAAGATGGCGTCTTCTTTTGCTCGTTGGTTTTTTCAGAAAGATCACACACTCACCCTCCGGTCCGGATTGACAATACGTTCCGACTCTTTTAAATATTTTGTTATTATTCCAGAGCCATGGTGCACTAGGATGGATATGGGGTGGCCACACGACGACTCCACTCCCAACCCCTACTAATTTACAAACCCCTACCCTAGAGGAGGTCAAATACTACGTCCATTTTGCTGGTGCCTCCTATTGCAAGAAAAGTCTTCCCACTTGGACTTGCGACGAGTGTCATCGCACAGGTCTACGGGTTGAACTCGTTAAGGTCATCAACAATGAGGACACTGGTAATCTTGGATTCATTGCCGTCAACCCAGAAAAACAAGAAATCATTGCGACATTCCGCGGATCCGACAATCTCCAGAACTGGGTTCAAAATATCGAAATTTGGCAAATTGACACACGATTCAATGACAGCGTCAAACTCCATCAGGGATTTGACGAAGCAACAAAAACAATTTATCCTGAAGTTCTTAAGAGTTTAAAGGATCTTCATGCAAAATACCCGACTTACCGTATTGTGTTAACTGGGCACAGCTTGGGGGGCGCAATGGCATCCATCACTCTTTATTACCTGACCCATGACCTCCCAACTCCCAAGTATGCACTTTTCACATATGGCCAGCCAAGGACTGGAAATATAGAATTTGCTGATTGGATGAATTCCCAACATATTCCTGCAGCTCGAGCTGTTCATGGAAGGGACAAAGTTCCACAATTATTAGAGCTTGACTTTCTCGGATTTGAGCATCATCTCATCGAATTCTGGGACTTTGCATTCAGGACTAGGGTTTGTCCAAAAGATGTTTATGAGGCTCCGTATTGCTCCATTTCAATTCCAGGAATTCTCAACAATTGGGCAGACCACATTACTTACTTTGGTACCGTTATGGGTGGTATCCTGTGCCTGTAATGGGAATTTAATCAACTAATTTCACCAGCAGCGGTGGATTCCTGTACTCTGATATACTTTCTTCATTAATTCTAAATAATTCTCTATATACTCTTAATAACTGAAATCGAAATACTGATAATTTTTTTTAGATATAACTCGAGCCACGAATTTTCAATAGACAATTTTAAACACTTGTATACAAAGTGTTTACCAAATTAATAAAAGCATACGAAATTCAATTCCATATTGTTATAATTTGAGAACATCATATTTCGCAACAAGATATTTGCGGCATTTTCATTGGCAACGCTTTAAACATTCAAGTAGTAATGGTGGTTGCTGATATTAAAAGCTTGGAGCAAGAAAAATTTGGTTTGACGACAAACAGGAAAATGACTATGGACGATTTTAGTTCAGTTGTGCGGAAACCACAAAATGATGTACAAATATTTGGAGGATACAGTTATCTAAGTCAAGTCAGCAGGTTTTCTGAAATATCTTGACAATGAGATCCGTCTTAAATGAGTAATTTATGTCTAATGAGTTTTTGGTAGTCCTAATTCCTCTACTGCTGAGCGTCAGACTTTGGTCAATTACGTATAATGCCCACTTTTTTTAATTCTGATCTCAATTACAAGCAGAAAATTAAAAGGCATTACATTTTTTGGGTTGGAGTTCGGCCGTCATTGCTACATTTGTTGGCAGGAATAAATGTACTACTTTTTGGGGTAGCAGTGACTCGGGGACAGAGTATAATTCTATTCCGGGACGAAGATATCTATTTCGACAAGAATATATATTGATATTAACTACAACAGTACATTACAAAATAATTACAAATTACAATTCAAATTCCGCATTCAAAATGTCCTTCTTTGTGTTTGTTAACATTATTATCATCCATTATATCTTGTGGTCAAAAGTTTGACTAACTAAATGTCATTGAAACAAAAATAATTAGATTACAATCAAACACAATTTTCAAAAAATTCAATTACAATAAATTACAAATTACAGGGTGGATTTCTGAAAGTAGTTAATTGCAATTACAATTATACAGCAAACAGGCAGCGACCCACTACAGCTTGCCACAATTTGTGAACCGACGCTGACGGGAAGTACTTTTCCGGTTGAACCAATCAATCGAAATGTCGACATGAAAGTTGTAGGGCATGTTATTATCAAGGGATGGATATCCTTTTTCTCTAGTTTGCAAGGAAAATTATTCAGTAATGAAAGTAAAGATAATAAATGTGGAAATACGTAATTGGTCATTGACAAGCGTCTACAAAGCATTCTGGTTCAAGACAGGGTTCCAAACGTTTAAATTTCTATAAAAATGGAAATCTTGTACAAATTTGTACTTGTATACTGTAACTATCAATTACTTTTTGCAACGTCAGAGCCACATCTCACAAGACCGTCTAATTGGTGGTTAGGTCCACACGAAGTTTTGCATGTTTCAAATATATCCGGAATCGATTTTCAACATTTGATTTTAAACACAGACTGTAGTAACGAGACTCTTGAGACGAACTCGGAGTATTCGAACTGTCAAATCATATCGGATCATCTGAACAGAAGTTATTGCTACGGAACGAATACACTCATTACGCGAACATACCATTTAACTCATGAATATGAGATCATGTGTACAGCACCCTTTCCAATAGAGATGGAAGCCAAATTCCAATATGGCATGCCGCTGCCAGAAAAGTCAAGAGTCGTCTACGAGAGGCACGTTCAAAATATTTACAATCAATCGACCTTTATCTACGTGATTCGAATTTTTCCGATGGTGTCGGGAAATTCAGCCATGGCAAGACAGATTGTCAAGTATTACGTGCGTAATATAAGGAATCCAGGGAAGGAAGTCATTATATTTCTATCACCAACTGGTAGGTTTTCTATAAAATGAACAGAGTTTTGATATCTTTCAAGGTTTAAAATATTCAATTTTTAATAATCCGACCAAATAAACGTTCTATGACATCGTGCATGCTTAAGCGCACTTACAAATGTTTCAAATTTTCGCAAAATTTGTAATTCCTCAAATGAATCCTCATCGACCCTTCTGAAATTTCAACACTGTTTTAAATTTCGAATTATGAGGTTTTTTTTTCGTTTTTCAAGATATCTTTGAACATTGGGACACTAAAATTGACACTAGTGAGAAAATATTGAACTTCCCATGCGTTTCTAACGATGATACGACAATTCACCTATACAAGAGGTACAAATCCTATGGTATTTTGGTATTCATAAACACATTCTGAGCCCTCGAAAAGAGTTACCTCCGAAATAATTAATTACTAAAAATAGTCCCGTCTTCCATCTTTAATTTTTATTCAAGAAATATTGGCGAAAGTTTGCACTGTGTATTGCAAATGGTGGTTCCGGTGACACGTTACTACGATTTCAATTTGATTTGTCATATCGATTTGGGCAACAATAACTCAAATGTAGGGCTTAGGAATTGGTTTAGACAAATATCATTCGACGGCATAGTAATACGGTCCTAATTTCAAAAAGTGATGGATATAATGAATATGGGGAGGCACAGTACATCAAAATACCTGAGGATAGAAAAGCTATCATTTACAATCACATTGTGGGTTTCTTGATCAATACAACTGAATTTGATGTACACTATGACTCAGCGGGTTTCGCGGAGTATATTTGCACAGCAACGGAGAACCCAGATGGCCAACATTTCAGATCCCAGTTTACATTGAAATACAAGAAAGGTATGATCCGGTAAAATCTAATGAACTACTTGAAATGATCAAATACATGGCTGTTTTCCTAACTTTATCAGAGTCGCAGGCAACCCGTGTAACCCCGGATACAATTCATGTGATATTATTTAGAAACACCGACTTCAATCTGGCTTGTGATGATTCTGAAGCAGTGTTGATAACTGGAATAATTGTGAGGATTCAGATGTCGAATATACTCACAATATATGAGCACAACAAATTAAAGTTATGTATTACAGGATGATTCTACATATGATGAGGGATTCAGAAATATCGACTCCGGAGACGTTGTGTACAATGAGTTTGAAGAAACCACAGCTAAGAGATTTTCCGCTTACTATTCAAATCATCATAACTTCAATGCGAGCAATAGGTACGCTTCAATATTATGTCAATCCAGTAATGATAAAACAGTTCTGCACACGTGGTATGTTCAACTAGTCGGTGAGCTTATTTGGTTCTGAATTACTAACTATTGGATATACTCGAGTTGTAATTAAGATGCTTCTATTAATCAAATGGCAGATATTTACGACCAAAGTAATCGTTTTTTGAAACTTGAGAATGAAGAAGAGGGAAGCAAGATTAAATGTACGTCATATCGAGACATAGTCAAACTCCGAAATATTATCTGCAACAATCCGGCCATGTGCGCACTCACACAAAAATGTTTGGAAGAAGTACTAATCGATATATAATTACTGATAAACATTGCAGCTAGCTGTTACGAAAGTTATTTGAAATCAAAATGCTTGTTAACCTCAAGGGTTCAGCATGCACACAGTACATACCTGGAGCAGCTAGGTGTCTAACTACCGATGACGAATCATGTCAGGTTGTAAACATTGTACCACATGGCTTGTTAAAATGTTCGGCAGGACCCTACTCATACTCATATATGTACTTCCAGGGATTTGATGGCAAATATTGTAAGGAAACATTTAGATGTTAGATTCTCTTTTATTTAAATTTTTTGAATGCATAAATTATAGGAAGTAATGAATTTTTGTAATTTAAGATACAAACTGGCGTACAGCCCCTGAAGCGGCAATTATATCAATCACTGGTGGAGTGAATCTGCACACAAATGATGCATTTATATTCACATGTAGGGTACACAGTTTTGTATCAGGGGGAAAACTTCAATTCTTGGAAAGACGATCCGACAGTTCACTCACGCAACTACTACCCCGTAAGTAAAAAGCGCGAATGTTGTAACAAGTAGGTGTAGTACGCACCTGCCAATAAACACTCGCACTGCGGCGACATGTATACGGTAATAACTCCTTAACCGGATGGGTTAGAAACCGAGTTGTAAATTTAACCTTAAATGCGTACAAGTATTGACCACCGGTTATACCTAGAATTGATCCAAAACGAATTTGAAATTGGAAGCATCAAAACATTGTCTAATCCAACTGAAGATGTAACTGTCTGGATCAATAATGTATCTCTGGTTGAAATTGTCTGCACAGCTCCTATTTGGGATACTGAACACGAGTGGATTAACGTATCCTTAGCTGTCAAAGTGACAGGTACGAAATTTAAATACGAATTGCGCCGGTATCATGTATTACATTTTCCAAATGAACTCTGTTTTTGAAGAATCTCAGCTGCCGACAATAAAGAATGAGGACACGACGAAACTGTTCAAACTCGACGGTCTGAACCAAAACCTCATTTGTGAAGCGAATGGGTTTCCTCGGCCACATATCAGTTGGACAAGAGATGGCCAAGTTCGGTGTCTCTAATTACAGCAATAGTTATATTGGTTTGATACTCTTCATTCTTATAGGTAATTCAAGATCCGTTACACGAGGTGGACAACGTGATCTCAAAGATCCTGTACTTTTCAACATACAACGAGTCGATGTCCGGAGAGTATGTCTGCTCGGCTCGGAACGTAGCCGGAAATAAGACACAATCATTTTTCGTCAATACGGAAGAAGCCACACCGGGTTAGCGGGTAGCCCGTGATCCAAATCGATAATTTAACTGAATACATTAATTAATACGCTTTCAGATGGCTTCCCATGGATTTGGGTCGGACCTTTAGTGGGGGTTGGATGTGCACTTCTACTTATGCTCATACCTGGCATCATTGTTGCAAAACGATTAAAAGCAGTTCAATGGGCAATACAACAATTGAGTGAGGAAGAAGTCCAAGATTTCTTTAACGGAACTCTCGGCGCGAGTGATGATACAAGTGAAGGAGATATGGAGCCTGGACATCTACCCTTTGACATCGCTTTTCAGATCCAGAAGGAGGACATGTTCATTGGTTAGCATTCTCCTTAATGAGCAGAAATATTCTCTGATTTTTGAAAAGTTAGTTCAGCATCACGAGATATAAGAAATTCTGGTTCCGGGCAGCCTAATCCAATACATGACCTGTTATTTTGCTTGTTATATTATTAGCAAATTGTCAAGCTCCTGAAACTCATACATGTCATAATTATAATTAAAATATTAAACAAAATCAGACAATTTTAAAATAGATAAGAACAAAATTCTTGGAATGGGAGAATTTGGTATTGTTTACGGAGGACGACTTGAAACTAACTCACAAGAAGTTGCATTCAAAACAGCCCAACAAGACTTGTCGGGAGTAGCATTCCGAGCACTGTTAGCTGAACTTAAAATTATGAATTACATTGGACAGCATCCTAACCTAGTCCAGCTGTTGGGAGCCTACGTGGCGGAAATCAGACGTGGTATTTCCCTAATATCATTTTCTCGGTATTTAGCAGTTTATCCAAATTCCTTCTGCTTGTTTTTTGAAAGATTGTCCTAATTCCTTTAACCTTAAAAATGTAGGAATTTTGTACATCGCTACGGAATTTTGTCACTTGGGGTCTTTGGAATCATTTCTTAGAAAAAACAGTGGCGGTTTTGACGGCGAGTGCGATGGACATAAGTAGGACAATATTGGAGAATTAACTGCGGGGTACTCAAGTTTTTCTAACTTTATTTTGAAAATTTTTGGCAGCATGGAACTTGAGAACATTCTTGGAACATCAGAGCTTTGGTCCTGGGCACATCAAATTGCAACGGGAATGGAGTACCTAACGAATAGGAAGGTTGTTCTTATCTGCACATCTATTTCAGAAATTATAATTCATTATTCCCAGATGTATAATGATTCTATTTAATTTTCAAATTATTTCCGCAGGTAATTCACTCCGATTTAGCGACAAGGAATGTTTTATTAAATAAAGATCGAGTTGCAAAGATTACTGATTTCGGGCTGTCGCGAAAGTTGTACGAACGGACAATTTATGTGAAAACGAGCGAGGAACCACTTCCGTGGAGATGGCTCGCCGTTGAGTCAATTCGGCAAAAAACGTTCTCAGCTCAGTCTGACGTTTGGGCATTTGGAATTACTCTTTGGGAGATTTTTAGTCTTGGAGAGGTTCCTTATCCGGGAATCAACTGGACTGCAGATTTCAACAGACAATTGGAAATGGGTCTCAGGAATCTTCGCCCGGCGAAAGCAACCGAAGAATTGTACGTCGACACATACCGTCCTGATAATGATACTTGCCGAACCGGAGCAATATTCATTGCAATTATTTATTTCAGATATGCCGTAATGACAAATTGTTGGGAGTTGGACCCTGGTAAGCGGCCTACTTTTACTGAACTACGAGATTTCCTGTTGAAACAGAAACCAAATACCGGCATTGAAGGGCAATATGCGGATTACCAAGACGAAGAACATTCCGAATACTCCGAGCTCGGATTTGAATCTGCCGTGAAAGCATAAATATAGTCTATTTGGCATAGTTATTGCTATTTTCATTAATTCACATTAAAGTGAGTAGAAAGAAATAAACTTAATTCAAGTGTTACTGACCACAATTTTGACAAGTCACTATTGTGGTCAGTAAAACTTGAATTAAGTTTAACTCTGTGAGACAGAATTGTGTAACAAAAATTCGAAATAAAGTTAGGTATTAAGTCATTGATTTGTTATTTAGAGTATATTGGAGAAACAATAGGAGTCATGGGGGCTAGCGTTAACGAGCATTTCGGTTAAAGTGTAGGATTGGCAACGGCATCGGGCACCAAATTTTTTAGAGATATACAAAACAAAATGTATTTCATTTGTGCAGTTGGCTTTTAACCCCTTTATAGCCAAGGGGTCCTAATTGGTTTGAAAAATAGTACGACTAATTTGGTTTATTGGGTTGTAGAATTAGTTGAAGTAGTACTGTTGTCATATATAATCATGAATAGTATGTATGCTTTGGTGTCGGACAAATCCATCAAAAGATGACAACATGTTCAGTGCAGAAGAATTCAGAATGTATTATGATTTCCATTTTCTAATTATCGAGTTCAACGTAGGTTAAATCTCCATAATTTTGTCGTTGCGTAAGCAAGACATTATGTGAATGTGTTGTCTGTCTGTCCGTCTGTCTGTCTGTCTGTCTGTCTGTCCGTCTGTCTGTCCGTCCGTCTGTCCACACTTTTCATGCCGTAAACGTTGACGGATTTCAACGAAATTTTTAGGGTAGG
>JAQFYE010006245.1:0-11008 GCA_034694305.1 Protaphorura glebata
GAATTCTTAACTAAAACATGTGCTAAGTATTTTTTTTGGTGAAGTCCTTCTACGTCGGATTTATTGCTATATCTCTATACATTTTTGTGATATCGCCGCTTCGTCCGGTTCGGAGAAAGTTTATTTTTTCTTCTTCTTCCTCCAAATGCGTTGCCATGCAGTGAGAATTCAACTTTCTACACAATAGCCGAATAGAATCTCAAAAAATGCAAAAAATAAATAGTGCTGGGGGATTTGTTAACAAATATTACTTGGTGTGTTTACTCCAGTAAAGTTCAATAATCTCTCTTTTTTTAAATATTATTAATATTATTTTCATGCCGACCTTTACTTAATCGTTTACTAGCGACTCTACGCGCATCGGAATTTAATTTATGTTTGGCTGTGAAGCGGGAGGAAACAGTTAGGAGTCGCCCCGTTTGTCAATATTTCCCTGTCTCCTCTTGTTATTTCTTTATTGTTTCAGAGGTTCATATTTTAATTACCGCTTATTAAAACATTCATGACAGAATCAAAGAGCTTGACAAAATTAACCAAGTGAATTTGATATTAAACCTGAAATCCAATTCGGTCGAAAGAAAAGGTCATCGAAATCAAACAAAATATATTTTTTCAGACACATTCACTTATTTCATCCGTAGTTCTGTAACTCCAAGTAAAGAAAGGAACTCCTTTGGACTGACAATCACTATGGAGTCATAAGACTTGAATTGAAAGGATGGAGATTTTGCCTTCATGTATGTCATAAAATATTTTGGACATGTCAAACGTTCAAACTTGTTGTGTTAACAATTTGAGAGGTTTGCATAAGAGATGGTTAAAAACAAGTGCCGAGATTGCCATGTGTAATTTAATGATCGTGAGATTGGATCAGATAAGTGTGTCTTACACGAAGATAAACAAAGTGCGACGGATGTCTTGGAATCGGAGACGAAATCTGACTCAGCGTCTTCCCTTCAAATATTTTGAACAGTCATCGTTACTCTAGTGATGAGTGAATATAATCATTGTAGCGGAAAAGACTGTAGCAAATGATAGAAAAAAAATGAAAGACTGAACACTCGGGCGTGGACTTTTTAATAGAATTTATGAATTACAGCTGCGTGTTCGGGTCCTGAAATGGTAAGGTCATTCTTATACATATATCTTCAAGACATTCTGCTCTTGCAGAATTTGTGTCTGTGTTTGTTGTAGTGATTACAGATTACAGATTACAGAAAAAAACCTCCAATAACTGTTGTTAGTTGAATACGGCTTGGTTCAGAAATCTCACATCAGTACATTTAAAAAAAAATACTAGAAGCAAAAAAAAATCGTTTGATTTAAGTCTTGTAGTCAAATGTCGTCACGTCATTCCGATAAGATTGGCACAAATAAGTTGTCGCGCAATTTTTGTAATTGGGAAGAGCAATTATTAGTTCAGTAGATTTATTTAGTAGAGATTTAAATTTTAAATTTAGTAGACAGCAAAAGCTAAAATGGAGAAACTTGACCGTAAGTGTTGGAACGGACTGTATGGACGACTAGACCGTATTATTGACCGTATTATGACTGGATGACTCTCACTTTCAGAGAGACTGCTGTGATTTAATAAATATTAAACTGAAACTTAAACTATCAAATTAAATTGACCGAAGAAACGGTCAACAAATGAGAGAAATGAAAGACATTACAAAGAAAATATTTGAAACAACAAGTTTTATACATAAATTGATGAATTATTTAAAATTTGCGGTAAACGATAATCAGGTCATTGTCATTTCTGTTTCAGAAATACGTGTTGATTGTTGATTTCTTGTCGTATTTCTTGTCAAGATCTTTGAACAGAGAATTTGTCTTCCCTGGTCCGCTTAACCAAGTAAGGAGTTCATCCGTGTCAAAGTTTGGTTCAATTTTCTGATCTTAACAACAATAAATTCAAGTCAATTACGAATGTAGAGAGTCGCGCATAACCTTTGCCCCCCTCCCCGCCGCGGCAGCACAATCAGAGGGAATCCAGGGGGAGTCGGACAAAATGTGCGATATGCATTTTGTAGAAAATCTTATGAAAAATTATGGAGCTTCAAATGATCTTTGCGTACCGCACTTCTTGCTAATATCTTGATTCACGATGAATGATCTCATTCGAATCCCAGGTTCATTTGTTCTCAGAATGTACTGGAAATATGGTCACTCACAATATAGCAAATTCCGTGCATTTACGTGTATTTATTTGTTGGGATATACAAACACACGAGCTCTCTCATCTTTAAATATTATTTTATACATTTCAACGGTTGTTTGAAAAATATTTTTACTGGATTATATCCTCAGACCAGATTTCACGGAAACCTAATTTGAGTTTCAGAAAAAATATATTTCTCAAAAAATTTGTTGATTTTCTGCTAATCGCTATCTATATAATAAATTGGCACCTACCAGCCTCGAGGGTTATCCTGAAGTGCGCTCGAATAATGAAATAAATATGAAAATCCCTCAACAAGTGAAAACCGAAATCCAAAAATTGAAATCAAGTTTCCAGCGCCGTATAAACAAGTGAGTTCAACCCTTGAGGACATTACTTGGCCCCGTTCCATCGAATTTGGGGAACAGTGGGGTTGCGTATTTCAGTTTACTGGACAATTTGTTACGGATCAAGTGTGACCTTAAAATGTAGCTCAAAGTTGAGGAAGAGGGTCAGTAAATGCAGGTATTACATATGGGAATGAGATTGGACACGCATCAATGCTGTGTAAATAATTATTTTTGTTTGAGACATTTTTATGATTAACAGAAGAGAGGAGGTCGAACAAAAATGACCTACCATTAACACCGACTAAAACTTTGCCCTTTCGTATATCCTTGACTGTGAGAAACAATCATGGACTTTATGACACTGGATTGCATGCAGAACACTCCGTCTATTCGACTAGGGATTAACATTGCAACGTATCTCACATTGGTGTATGGTGTATACCGAGAAATTTGAGTCTTAATGTACTTGGAGTCCATATTTTCATTCATATATATTTAGCAAAGGTCCATAAAGATGATAGAAGAAATTTCTGGCCTTAAAAAGATATAAGGCTATAATAAGAAATAATGTCAGCAATAGTCAAAATGCGACGATGACGATCGACTCGGAATCCGAGGCCAAAGGTGACCAGCATCCTGCACAGGAATATTTGGATAATCATTGGTTCTACTGTTTCACCTTTGTTAATGTTTCGGGGTGTACTGATTGGGGTGACTCGCGGTACTGGCCAATATAAAAATCATTTTCTTTCCGTAATGCAATGGCGGTTCAAGAATTCTTTATTTCTGAGGTTTTATATGAAACTCCGCTAATGAAATATAAAGCTACTAATGCGTTTGCTGTCTGGAATGTTATGCAATCAACGAGCACATTGTATAATACTTAACAAAAATTGCTCAGCAAAAGTCTCAGTTCCAGCGATGCCAACAGATTGGTCCAGAGTCATATTCGCTTTGACTTTACCGGTGGATATTGAAATCATCGCATCCCCTCAAATCTCATCCAATCAACTAAACTTTTGCTTTTTAAAAATTAAGTCTTAAAAATATTTGTAAGAATCAATTAAATAAAAAAATACGGGAAGAAATATAATATGGTATTCTGGGGTGCGTAGCTCACAAAATCTGCGCAGATAAATGAATATTATGAGTTTGTATTAGCAAGAAATATCTTGAAAAGGGTCTGCATGGAATTCAATAAAGAATAAAATCAGTGAAGACACTAACACTAGGTGCTTGTATAAATCGTGTAAGGAATGGAATAATAATCAAACAAAATATTATCTATAAAATGTGCCAGGATTGTAATACATTTGCCTACAAATGCCTGACCCTTTGTTAGAAGTAGAATTTCTCCATAGGGACTTGTGGGTCAAAATACTTCCGGGACAACTATTTCTCATCATCTTTTCACAAAGGCGATCACATTTGTAATGAATGCGCCAGAAACTTGATGTAAATTTTTGATTTTTAATTTTGCAATTTGAGGATTAAGTTCCGAATATGAGCAGAATTAGGGATTCTAACAAACGGAGAATTATTTTTCATGAACCTAATTGTTCAAAATTCTGGTCACAGAGATGACAAATGCGGACTAAATTGTGAAGAAGCTATATTCCTGTCCATGTAATGGAAGCATACCGGCCCACAATATCCAGTCAAAACAAATAGGGAGAGACCTTGGCGAATGCTCCCGCGTTTCTCATGGATAACATACAGGGTAGACCAAGACAATTTGTGCCATCAAATGACTTTTTCCGTTGACACTAAAAAAAATTCAATGAAAAGCGTGGTATTTTTGAACCATGTTTACCGGATTACCGGACTTACTCAAGAAATATAAATTAAAAAATATAGAAGTTATAGTCGGTGCTAGAAGAACCATCACTCTGTTTTTTGAACAATTCCGGAAGCGTTTCAAACTACCAAAGTCAATGCGAGATTTTATAGTTTTGATCGCCTTTAAGGGATCTTCACCGATTTTACAAAATCATATATATAAAAATTAATTACTTTTATCTGTTAATTAAAAGAAATACTTAGAATTTATATAAGTTGTGATCGAAATTCATATGTAACTTTAAGAAATGTGTCGGTGCGTGGAGGTTCGATATGTTGGAACAATTCTAAAACAAAATGTAATTTGTATTCTGTGTCTTATTGGGCAATTTTCGATGGAAAACGGAGAATGAATAAAAATTGGTTAAGAAAATAAAACCGGGCTCCGCATTTAATATTCCAAAATTTTTATCACAACGGTCACTTAAGTGAGAAAGGGTGGAGCACAGGCACAGAGTGGAGCGGGCTATCCCACCATGCTAATCAATATAAGCTGTCAATGAGTCGCATTTACCGTATCATTTTTAGAATCTCACCCAAGTTGTCAATTTCAAATTCACTCAAATAGTTTTGATTCCCTACGGAATTCACGGTATAAATCCTTTGGAATTTGACCAGAACGTAATAATCGAAATAAAACTTTGACTCTACTACAAAGAAGAAGCAACCCGGTCTCTGCCGCACTTTTCGCAATGCCAGACAGCTAAGGATATATTTGGATGATCTATACTGGAACACCCTGTATCACTCTAACGTGTCGAAGTGGTTCATTTGAACCATAAGATCACAGGTTTAGACTCCAAACACAACAGTAAGTAAGAGCTCATCAGAATGGCCCGATCTATTGATCGGGCCATTCCTCGCCATTAAAAATCCGTCCAGAAACATGTTTTAATGTGAAAGTGAAAAAATCTGAGTATCTGATCAAAATTTTGTTTTATAATTAAAAATCTGTTGTTGAATATAAACAAGTGTACGTTTATGATCAACGGTTTTTGCTAAAATCCTGTCTTGATGTGAAACCGTTTGTCTCCATTTCAACTTGGGCGTGATTATCGTTTCGCACTACATTAATTAGTTGTGAGTCATATCCGATTGAATATCTGAATGAACGGGATGAGGAAGCTAAAATTTTAT
Organism: Protaphorura glebata; assembly: GCA_034694305.1. Lineage (NCBI taxonomy): Eukaryota > Metazoa > Arthropoda > Collembola > Poduromorpha > Onychiuridae > Protaphorura > Protaphorura glebata. The sequence continues at coordinate 5,491 of JAQFYE010006245.1, forward strand.
TATGATGCAACTCCTTTTTTAATTTCGTGCTTTGTGGATTGTGGATGTGTGATTCGGTTAACTTCATTTAACATTTCTGTGAAAATTACAAAGGTACCCACTTTATTACGATCTTATTCAAATTTAATTAGAAAATGATTAAAGAAAACCCAGAACAGGATAGGCTATTAAAATCACACAGCGGGCGAGCCAGGACTGAGTTGTATGTCAATGTGTGGATTTCTACTTAATTCTTTAAAAGTTTGACCGTATTTTTAATTTGACAGAAATATCACATCAAGTGGCCCATTGGCTGGACACGGATTACAAGGAGCACACTATGTTCGACGATATGGTCAAAAGACTTTCTGGACCGGTGCAAAGGAAGACGATGATTTAGCAGGTAAACGAACGAGACCGTTTTCGCTTTTTGGGCAGTTCCAGTTTTTCAAACTCCAAAATTACGGAATTAATTTTCCTTACACCAAACTCGAGGCTGAAGTAGTATGTCATTACTTTTTCAGTTGCGCATACGACTGGCTAAATTTTTAGCCTGAAGTTGCCTGCCTGTCACCATGATATCTTTATTTTTGGAACATTTTGTTTGTTAATGTCTTCATAAATAGCATAGCATATCTGATTTGTCATTTTGAAGTGACGTTGTCACCATCTTAAACAGAGGTCACTGCCCCCAAAAGTTTTCCTGTGCTTGAGCATAAGCCTGTCTACGTTTAGTAAATATTTCATACTTCTCACTATCGCCGTTATTTTCTAAAGTCGAAAATACAAAACACATTTTTGTTTCATAAGCGGTAGCTTAAAATGTAACTCCCGCAATGCTCGCTCGATCATTTTTACTTACGTCAAACTGGATTCTGAACTTTTGAACCATTATATCTTCAGTAGGCCACACGTTTGACTAATTTTTTTAAAATTTTTATTACATTAACTTGAAAATTTCCAGGACGCTCCGTTTGTCGAATATTTTCACCACAGGAAAGGTTTCACCAATTGGGCTAAAAATTTGACCCTAAGGTACTATTGGCATCGTCTAAATCGTGGAATTTTTTCAGAAATGTTACCGAGTTGCAAAATATAAAAATGCACTCTCGTATTCCAAATTGCAGAGTGGTTTTCGAAGAAGGATTAAAAAGGAAAAAGGACTAAATTTTTTATTCCGGACAGTCACTAAAAAAAATTCCAAAATCTTAGTTGCATGAACCATCACCTATGATAGAAAGACATGACTTCGTATATCTAGGGCAGGTGGACTGGAATGTTTAAATTTTGGTAAAATTTGTCAATGTCTTGTAATAGAATTAATTGTCCTTAGATAGAGCTGAAATTTGTTATTTGAAATACAAAATGTTATTCTCTTGTTAATTTTAGAATCGACTTAATCTGTTCCTATACTTGTTAAACAAAATTACTATCCTTCCTCAAAATCTAAAATGACATGCTCGTATATTAATTAGATTGTGAAGATTTGGGACACTGAAGAGTCAAACTTTTCCATCATGCAATTATGATGTCAACAACTAACCATAAGGAGACTAGCGCCCAAAACTGGTAAGGGCATTCCTTTAAAGCAACTTATTGCCTCTATAACATTTCCATAGCGTATTGAAATAAAATATTATTAGTACTGGCATTTCTAAACCAAACGACCCACTTCATATGCACATATTATGTACATCACGCGTACAAGGGTGATCCATAAAACTTTCCTCAACATGCAAAATCTGAAAACTTACGTTGAGTAGTAAAATTTACGTTCTTTCGGAGAATGTGCATGATGTCTAGTTTAATCCCAACCTTGCATCACACGCAAGAGTGAGTATAGAAGACTTTTCGTTTCAAATACAGTATAAATTAATAATTAATGGCCCTAGATTAAATCATAAGTTTTTATATTTGAGTGGATTTTTGCAAAGTTAATTTTTGTGAAATATTTCAATTCAAATTAATAATTTCAGGTCAGAATATGTGCGTAAATCGTTTAGACCAAGTAATTACGCGCGAAGTATTTTTTTTTTGCAAAAGTCCACCAACGCTATGTTTTTTTCTATATGTCTGCACATTCTTGTGATATCGTTCGTCCGGTTTGGAGAATTTTTTTTTTGTATTTTCTCCAAATGAACAGATTTGGAAAATTCGACTTCATCCAAAAACATCTAAAAAGAATAATAAAAGTACATGAAAAAATGTAGTGTAGTTAATGGTTTGGTCTTAGTACCAAATAAAGTAGTAGTACTCTTTTCAGAAACTCAAACGGTTTACTCATTCACTTTTGACCCCTCCCTCTCCTTTTCTTAGTAATTTTTCTGAAAATATTGACCAAAATTTTGCTCATTCGTCCATCCTTGACTGTGAGAAACAATAATAGACTTTATGACATTGGATTGCATTGGGTGGACGTTGAACACTTGTTTTTTTCGAATCAGGATGAACATTGGAACATATCTTATATTGGTGTGTACGGAGAATTTGGGGTCTTGGTAAATGAATGAAAATGTACTCGGAGCTCAGATTTTCGTCCTATTCATTTAGCAATGCAATGGTTCTTAGAAAATAAACTTCTTACACAGACTTAGAATGTTAATGTCAACAATTATCAAGCTATGACAATCGATTGATTGTGGAACATGTACATACATAAAGTGTTTGGAATGTTAGACTACCAGCGAAAACAGAAATTTTGTCAACTGGCGTGTTCGAACCGTACTGTAATCTATGAGACCGCCAAATAATTTGTATATTTTGACGTCTGGAATATTATGCAAACAGTGACCACATTAAATAACGCTTATCGAAAGTCTTATTTGCAGTTATGCCAACAGTGTGGTCCATACTCATATTGGCTTCACCATGTCCCAATCGCAGTCCACACTACACCAGTGGATATTAAAATCCACGCATCCCCTCAAATCTCATACTCAACTACCTTTCAAAAATTAACTCTTCTCAATTATTTGTGATAAGCAGTTCTCATTATGTGAGAGAGAGTGGGGTTGACACAGAGTGGAGCGTAAAGTGGACTTTCCCAGCATGAGACAATGCGCTGACTATTCAATGAGTCACGTATTGATGATTATGCAGTTTCTTTCTTAGAACTTCTAGAGTTTCAAATTCCACCAGAAGTGGTTTTCAATTCCGAAACAATTCTCGACTTTTGGAATTTCGCAAAAAAAAATGTAAACATGACAGTCTGTTTCACTTTGCACGGTGCCGTACAGTGAGTACATTGAATTTCTTCTGAGAAAAAATTGAGATTGACATTATTGACATATTAATTGAAACCGGGAATGTCAATGTCGTGCTATTATTAAGAAGCGAAGCAAAGCAAAGAGTAACTTTTCTATTTCACCCAGGTGTCCAGAGCTTTTCTCCGGAATTATTGAGCGAATCGGGCTGAAATTTTTAGGGGAGGTACCCCTCTCGATGTAGTTGGGCACTAACTATATTTTGCACCTCTGATGTTAATTGGTACTCCGTTAAGCTCAAGTTTTACTAGTACTTGGTATGGGAAAAAATTTTATAACAGCAGCGGGATTCGGTCGGCTTCTTTCAAAAGTTTTACCAATGATGCAGTAAGAGTACATTCCCTAGTCAAATGCAAAGGAAATTATCCTAAGAAATATACGGGGTTCTGGATGAACATGACTAAATAATGCGAATAACTGTATTTTTGATTTGACAGAAATATGTCACCATGTCGTGCATAGGTTTGACATGGATTTTCAAAAACCCATCATGCGCAACGGTTCGGTCCGAAAAGCTGTTCGGGGCCGGTGCTAAGGAAGACGGAGAATTGGCAGGTAAAGATGTTCAATGAATGAATCAATCAATCAGCATATTCATAATTGTAGAGAAATGTCAACAAAAATAAACATCATTTCTACTAATCATTTAGATTTTTTTTGTTAGTTGAAAAAATTACCAAAATCTTCATTGCATTTCATGAACTATGTACAATCGAAAAACTTGACATTGTGCAAATAGTAGTCCAACTGGGCTAATAACGTCCAAACTACAATATAATATCCAAGGGAGAATTTGCCAATTATGCGACAATCCAAATGGGGTGCATTGATAATCAAATTGTCTTTAGGTTTTGCACAATAATTAATTGTCCAGAGATAGAACCGAATTCTGTTTTTTAAAATAAGAAATTCACGAATTAAAATGAGCCGTTCCTATGCCGATTAGATCGTGAGAATTCAGGACTGAAGAAGCAAAGCTCTGCCATCATCCTCACCTGAGATCATCAACGAGCGTATTATTTGGAGGCTGGTGTCCTAAACTGGTAAGATGAGGGATCTTACCTTCATACTACGTAACACTTCTAAACCAGTATTGAAGTAACACATTATTAGTGTTGTTTGTTTCTAAGTCATCAGACCCACATTACAAGTATCATTACGTCCCATGTACAGGGTGGTCCATACAATTCTTCTCTGCCTACAAAATCTGAAAATTCACGTTTCGTTGTCAGATTTACGTTATATTGGAGATTGTTTTAATCCCACGGAAGTTTCCCTCGTGTAGCGAGTAGAAGTTTCTTGGGGAACGAGAATTCGTTATAGGTCCCGTTTTGTTAGGCTTATTTTGGGCCACTATTTCGAACTTCTAGATATAGTATTCAAGAAAATAAAGGCATTGGTTACTGAATAGCTATTAATGTGTTTGCAGATGTGCAACAGGTTATCAACTGAGCAATTCAACTCCTTCAACTGGACTGCAGTTTCATGTCAACTCAAGACATCCGTCGGAATTATAAGCTCCAAAGAGCTTTATTTCAACAATCAAGAAAGAACAATGGGGTTATCCAGTGGACTTATTATTTATATTGAGTTGTGCGATGCCAGGATTCAGATATGATTCGAAGTCAAATGAATAGGTTATTGACGATTTCTACCATACAAATATATAATTCATAACATCCACTGATGGTCTCTTCTTACTATTTCAAATCTCAACTCTCGACGCTTTTGACTCCGAGGAAAAGCATTCTGTACAAGTATGGTTGTTCAATTGTTCAATTATTCGACACTTATATATCCAAGTGTGCGTATTGTAATGAAAAACCGTGTACGTAAGAACATATCTGAACTTACTTTTTAAGCCTTTTCAAATAATCTTGCCTTGTCATCGCGAAAAACGCGATGAAGACTCCGTGCTTGTGAAGAATGGACGGTCAGAAAGAATCATTCTGATCATTAATACTGGATGCAACGTAAGAAATTCTAAAATGTCCCACAGGTAATTTCTGTGGCTTCTTCTTGAATGGATCTCCGAAGAAATAAGTTGATACATAAGTAATATGGCAATTGAACTCGTAGTTTTTAATGCCCTGGATGCAGGGAGCAGTGCACTCGAACTATGTGGTATCTGCGAACTTTCCTTCGCCTATTTAGGTATGAGACCGGCGTGTAGGTATGCTGGAGTACCAATTATAATTTGAATTTTATTACAACTACTACCACTACTAAGAATTTGATAACTCAAGTACACGATTCTCTCTGGACTCAAAAAGAAT
>JAQFYE010006246.1:0-11007 GCA_034694305.1 Protaphorura glebata
AATGCGAAATTCAGTTAATTAGCAACAGAGAGTTTTATTGTATTTTAGCCGAGTTTCATCCATTCAACCCCCCCACAATACTTGGGTCAATTACATTGGTAATTGTAATTTCAATTACAAAATCCAATTAAAATTACGTAATTGTAATTGAAATTAGATATGCTGAAGCTTAGCAATATTTGAGTGAAAAATAAGTGTGGATGCTATAATTGATCAAAGCAATTTACAAACGGCAGGTAAGTGCAAAATCGTCACCGAACATAGATACTCCAGAACGTACTGATATTGGCAGTACAATACACTGAATTTCATGTTGAACTGAACAAAGGAAGCAGAAAATGTAATTTTACTTCCGAGGTCATCACTACTTTCATAGTTGGAGAGAATGGATCATCCCCTGCAAAAATAAAATGATGACACATACTAATTCAGTTGTGCAAATGCTCAGAATCCCTTTCAGTAAACGGTCAGACTGAAAACCAATTTATGACAATACACAGCCCAGCCGACTATCTTGATGTTCTTGTGTTCCAGGCCATAACTACAATTTTCATTTGAGGCCAACTAAGTAATACGTGGCCAGTTTATCTCCAAACAGGTTTAGATTTGTGTCTTGTCAATTTCGCGAAACGTGGTGAGACTCGTCAAATCAAGCATATAGACTTTGTCAATAACAAAATTGAATGCAACTTGCCGGCTATAAATATCCCGACACATTTGATTAAATGTCGATGTCAGAAAAATCATCGGGGATGTACAAGCTTACTGAATTGCCTCGTCAAATTTAAGTCACTAAGTACGAGCAGTGAGGCAAAAATACTTTGTGAAACGGCAACAAATATTTGCATGGAGTTGTTCTACCTGGTCTACGCCATCACCATCAGGAATGTTTGTAATTCTGAGACACATTACGTTGACCTATCAAAGCTGAAAAGGTACGCTACAGCCAAAGATCTACAGACCGACATACATTCAGTTGACGAATTCGTGTAAATCATCACAAAATTTTGAAGCCAATCCGATAATTCTATAAATACTTTTATTTCGTCTCACCTCTCTATCGTTCCATTTATGGCTGTACATCCTCGTGTGTTATATTCGGGCACTATTAATTAATTGTATAAGGATGCGTTCAAATGGATTAAAGGTCGGAAGATTGGAAAACAAAATTTACATTCCTCCTCAATTCTTCTCTCAACGTTGCCGATATATTTTGATGGTAACAAATATAGCACAAATACCCACACTTTCTATCTACCATTCTAAAATTATTTTGATGCAGTCGAATTTTTGTCGTGAGAATACGCATGGAGAGGTATTGAATGATATAGTTAAACCACACATCCTTGATTGTTCTATTTCCAACGCTTTCAATGAGTGTCAAATAACTGATCGAATATAACATAACAAAGCAAGCGCTATTCTCGTTCGGGTAATCATCGAGGAAGGGTCGATATTCCATGCTGTCTCCGCCTGAAGCACTCTTGACCCTGTAAATAAATCAACTGTTGTATATCGGTGTGTAGTCCTTACTTCTGGCCACCAATCTTAGCAATTTAAATGACTCAGTGTGTTGGAGATAATAGTGGCTACGAGTTAGTGGTCATTAGTCCAAGCTACGTTTCCCCTCAATTGTGTGAGCATCCCCATGTATCCCCATGGACTCTTATCAGTTTTGTATATATATGTCCCCACCAGTTTGTATGCTTAACTGTGTAACCCCGCCAGTTTGTATGCAGCTGCACGCATCCCCTCCAGTCCGTATGTTTCACAATGTGAGCCCCCAACCCCCTTTGTTTGGATAGCGGGGTGAGCAGAAGATGTGCAGCACACAATACGATGATTTGGTTTGTGAGAGAAGAGAAGGAGTTTTGAGCGGCTCTCAATTTACCGATTTACTAAATTACCTTGGACAAGACAAGTGTGTTAAAGAGGGCTACGACGCGTAACTATTTTGACTCATGTTTTTGTATAGAGAGATAGCTAGGATTTTGTTGTATGTAAAATCAGGGCAGGTGTCAAAGTTCAAACGCCTGAAAAATATCTCCTCCGATTGCTCAGGTTCTAGAAATCCACTTCGTACCAAACTCGACAACCTAATTCTGTTTCACAAACTAATCTGTCGTAAACCACCGTCTTAAGGATTCATCTAACCAGTAATAAAGAATAGCAGGGTCTCCTTTACTAAGAACAGTTATTTATTAAAATTAGGAGTAAATAAGTAATGGTAAGAATATTAGTGAAAATTGAAATTCAATAAAATATTTCAGAATGTCTACAAACACGTCTAGGTCGTTGGGCGTTGAAAAATGTAATAATCACTGGACTCTTGGTCCCACTTTTCCATACAACACAAAATGTCTACGCGTCCAAATTTCTCCAACACAATTGTCTTATGCACTCATATTACGTCGATTGGGAGTCGCTCCGAACTCCTTCTTATTCACAACAAATCAAACCGTCACATTTTCCACTGCACAGCTTCTCCTCGCCCGCTTCCCGAACACAAAGGGGTTTTGGAGGGAAGTCACATTGTGATGCATACGGACTGGCGGGGATGCATGCGTCTGCATACAACTGGAAGTGATACATGGTGGGGCATCCAAACTGGGGGGGATACATGTCCGGGCATCCAACTGGAGGGGATACACAGAGCACAAAGATGGAGGGGACACCATGGGGATACATGGGGGGATACATGGGGATGCTGATAGAATCGAAGTGAAGCACGACCGCTTGGACTAGTGACGAACATGTCATAGCCACTACTGTTCTCAATACACCAGGACATCAGATTACTAAATTCCGTTGTCAGAAGTTAGGACTACACTCCGATTTCCAACGGCAGATTTATTTACAGGGTTAATGATGCTCACGGACATGGTTCATTGGCTCGAACGGTCGCGCGATGACAGTGATTGAACAGTAAAACCTGAGTACAAAATCGGAGGTCTGTGACTTAACCTGTGTTCTTACCTACTCTATCTATTCAATAAGCTGTGTAGGACACTTCTGAAAATAGTCCACTCATGTGAGAACGGTACTTTTATTAATCAAATCACCAAATAAACTGATAAATGTTTCAGATATTCCTCAAATTGTACAAGAGAAAAATGTGGCGACTGTGGCCGGTAAGAATACGTAGGAGAGTATGAGGTTGTTTCTGCTATGAACCCATGCCAAGTGTGGCACTACCTTTTTTTCAGTATTTTCCATCTCAACTGACAGAACAACAAAACTGCGTAGAACGCTTCTGCCCACTCGGCCTCCCAGGCAAGAGGGGTTTGGCGGGGACGCTAACAGACTGGCGGGGATACATAGTTCAGTATACAAAAATTGAAGGGGATATTCAACAGAGCCTACAAATTATAGGAGACATACTAGATAACATACAAATGGGAGTGGGGACATGTAGTGACATACAAATTTGGGGGGAACCACGTAGTTATATACGAACTGGAGGGGAACCACGTAGTTACATACGTATTGGAGGTTACATACATCCGAACTTACAATTGGAGGGGACAAATACGAACCATGAGGATACGTATAAACTATGGGGATACATATAAACACAAGGGGCCACAATGGGGATACATGGGTGTGCTCACAAATTTGATGGTAACCATGACAACCCGGACTAGTGGCCACTAAATTGTCGATACTACCGTCCTGAACACATTTAAGCATTAAATTACTAAATTTCATCCCGGTATATATGGACTACTCCCCGATATTTAATAAAAATATTATTTCCTGAAACTGTTTTCATGCCGGGAGATGGGTAGCGTCCACAATGCAGAATTCTTGCAAGTGCAGAATCGAAATGAAATAAAAAGACTTTTCTGGGTTTCAGGTTGACAATATGTCTTTCGTAGTATAAGAATGCACAAAAATACGCACTTTCCTCGATTTGCCAATATTGTTATTTGGCTCCAAACGTGGTCGAAGTTGGCAAACAAATAGTTTTCCAATTTTGTTTTTGCTAATATTACCCTGGGTCGCAAAATGTACACATTCCAGGCACCACTTTCACATTATATACGAGAAATACGATAGTACGGATTTATGAGTTACTTCAGACAAAATATTGGCAACTTTGGGACTGCGTGCTGAACAAATTATGAAACTCCGGCCGTTTAAATGGTTTTCCAGAAGATTGTTCGACTGAAAAGTACATTTCTTTGTGAAACTCCAGAGAATTTTTAGTACCTCCTCCAATTAGAAATTGTCAACCAAACTTTTATTTCAGGTCTGAATGTCTAGAGTGCGTGATTTCCCTTCATATAAAAGTTGATATTTTCACAGAGTGAGCCTTTCGTGACTTAAAGGGATATTGCCGATTCTGAAACCATTGACATGGCGGCATTTAGTGTCCGTTTGAATGTGATTAACAATGTCTATTTATTAGGATATATTATGATGATCTAATATTTGCAAATTTTCTCGTCGCGGATTACATTTACAATGATAATGTCAAGGAGAAAACACCTGGAAAATTGATTTTGCTAAAATCCGCATTGGTCCATAATTTCATTCTCGCCTCGCTGACTGTGAAGTATGTATTTCAAAAACACTTGTCGTCCTTCCTGTCTAGAACAATTCAAGGTGCTATCGATGCATTTGTCAGGATAATCACGACTTCGCAATCGACGGGGATTTGCCTGCAAGTTTAATTTTGTGATATCTCTATTTCTTAAGAAGACCCCACAATTCAACCCAGAGCATTGTCGTACTTGAACTATCAGTTGACTCCCAGTACAATTTGGAAATCAACGTTAATTGAGGAATCACTTAATGTTCCAAAAGTTGTTGATGATATTTTCGAGTCATTAATTGGAACAATTTACATAGACTGTTGTGGGTCATTTGAGACAGCTTGGAAAATTGTGTATCGGATGGAGACAGAAATGAGTACTTCAAATAATTAATGAGTGATAATGTGTTCCATTTTGGTTCAGAAGTGAAAATTCTCTAAAATTTGTAGATTTTTCCTTGACTTTTAGCATTATTTACGAAAAATATTCCAAAGAATGAGAATTTTCTGAGTAAGCTTTCAATTACACAAATTTTGCAATTCGTGTTTCAAGTATCTTTTGTGTACAATCGATTATTATATTTCTACTCATTCTTCCAGAGTTGTTGTTGAAGATGAAACAAAAAAGGTAAAGATTTTACGGTGATCAAATTGACTGATGTTGGTGAATTTCTTGGTTCTGGAGTGAACAAGAAAGCTGCAAAACAAACCGCAGCACAGTGGACATTGGAAAGTACATGTTCGGGCTAACCACAATTTATTTTACAGAATATAATTGCACATGTCTTTAATTTTGCTTGTATTTTTGAAATATGGTAATTATTGTATGGTTAAATCATTTGTCCAAATACGGTACAAATATCTGTATAAATAGCTAAAGGATGTTAGTCCACTATAATCAAGTGTGACTAATAATCGTCTACCTGTAGCGTATATTCTTATTGTGCAAATTATTTCTTGTCATGTCAACGCTATTAAAATGATCCCGTAATTCCTGATAGTTGAAGAGAGTATTTGAATCAGCAGTACTTCCAATGCTTTCCGTAAGACGGCCGGCATTCCATAGGACACTCATTTACAGTACGTCTCGGCTTTGTATAATTGTAGGACATCCATTGAAACCCCGGTGTAAACATTTTATCGTTGTTTCGGGAATGCTACTGGTGGGACTGGACGATGCGACGTACAATAATCGCTGTCATGAATCAGAAGAGATTTGCTTCTGTTTCTGTATATTAATTCTATCATAAGATCTTCATCCAGTCCCGCAGTCCCAATCCAGTATTATTGGTTCCTATCTGTCCAATAAATAAGTATTTCATAAAACTCAAGTTTTCATTCTTTCAAACATACCATAATCCGGCAAGACCGTTAATTGGTCTGGAAGTGACAGTTAAAAAGGCAAATAAATAATACATTTGGACATTTATACGAAATGCCTAAGTCCTGATCGACGAATTGGCCATACTCTACTCTGTACGAATATGGTCAGGTCCACTCCTTATGCTCATTTATCTGCTCCCTCGATGTAAGTTTCTCCCAAGCATCAGAATCGGAAGTATTTTTTTATGTGTTCGTTACTTCTACAAAATTGTTTAATACGGAACAAACGTTTGTACTTCCCACAAATATCACCTGCAAATTACGTTAAGCATGTTTTTCGTACAGATCTACCGTCTCAAGTGTTAATCACCGCTATTAACAAAATTCATATCGTCAAATAATAAATCTTTTGGGTTCTTGACTTCGAGATTCGTAAGGAGACTAAACAAATCAATAAAAGTAATATAATCATGACGTCTCGCATGACGAATTACCAAAATGTGGAAAAAATATTCAGAAAATGCAATGCCTGTTGTCTGCAGGAATTCAACATAACCAGCAGACCGACTACTTTCCCAAACACTAAGGTTATTCAGCCGACAAGGTTAAATTCCAAAATGTCCCTAGAAAAATAGCCTTCAGAAGCAAAGCCAGGTTTTCCTTCCAGACATTACAAAAATTGGCTAGGTCTGTTTAGCTGGGCTTTCGGGCTCTCCTAGTTCCACTAATTTGTCCAGTCTCTTTTGAGATTAGCAAGATTTCACTTTCACGCTCTGAGTGCAAAGGATTCATATTCTCATAAGGTCTGTTAATTTCCACTCACTACTACTTTACTAGGAATAGAGTTTAAGCTTTAGCAAATATTTCTCTGGTAATTTATTACTAAAACTCTTCTCCGTGATTGTGTAACACTCACCGATGGATCAATTGGGATTTATTCTTATTGTTGTGAGGAATGTTGTGCTTTTGCTTGTGAATAAACAAATCTTGAATCTTGAATCTTGAATCTCAGTTTTAAATTCCCATGTGGTTTTCCCATGCCTCCCGTGTAATCTAAATTTAGAATCTTTCAGTACTCCGACAACCTTAACTATATTTAAAAATTTAAGAAATTGCAAGATACTTTCGCAGGGTGATTTACAACTCCTCCTGATGTAGCTGAGATTGGTAAGTTCCTGCGCTCTAGAATTTCTTATCTTCAACCAATGTGATCCAGTTTTCTCTAATTGTTTGTACATAAACCCCGCACGTTATTTTAGTCGGTATTCCAGATGATTTGAGTTGTCCATCAGAAATAGCTACTGTAAAATTATACAGGGTGTACCTGAATGATGTCACCAACAGCATTTTGCTAAAACTTTTGACCCGCTGTTTCAATTAAAACGAGGTTAGGCGCAAATTGAAGTTCAAAAACAAGATGAATTTATCAAATACGGCGAATTTTGTCACAGCGGGTTGTCTACCACATACGCTGAAGGACTTGGGTGACATTATTAACATTGCGGTAATGGGTGCGGAACAGGGGTGAATTCGAATGATCCACCCTGGGTACAGCAATTTTAGTTGGCAAACATTTGAAAACATCCCATTGAGAAATGACTGGTAATCATCACCACCTGTTCTATTTGGGTTGATATACAAAGAGTATGACACGATAATGCGTTGAACTTTCACGAGCCATCTTCGAAGGCGACGTCAAATTGGAACTAAATTTTGCAGGCAATTTTACAGAGAAGTAGTTTAAGCACCCGTCTCATCTAATCCCGATTTTCAGTGCAATTTTGTCAAGAGAAATCCGAGATAATATTCGTTTCGTACAATAGGTTTATTTGCATTTATAATTCTAATCTAATAGTGCGTTGTCTGTTAGAATTCGCTCAAAAATTTCACCACCTAATTCAAGTTGTCCAAACTATTTATTTCTATATTAACGCGACCTGAACTTTTGGCTGTGACCTTTGACCCATCTGTACAAACACTTAAGCAGGTAAGGTAGATTAATTGAATAATTGAGGACAGCGCTTCTCCTCAGACAGTAGTTTTGAGGGTTGAGATCTTGGTCAATGGTACACACTAAAATGCTTGTAATTAATGCCGGATGTATCAGTTATTAATGCCACGCGGCATTATTTACTTTGATTGTGGGTTACGGCATTGGAGGCTAATGATGTATGCGGCATTAAGTGACCTATGCAGTATCGCTTTGTCTCCTATGTCAACCAGCATTGTTCGAAATTCTACGCCGCATCCTAATTAATGCCGGCTCTACTAATCTTTAATCCTTCCGGCATAACAGTTATCGTACTTGGTAATGCCGTCCGGCATTCAATTTAGATGTGATTAACTCCGGATCGACTAAAATTATTTACTATCCTGCATTAGCAACAATGCCGTTAAGCATTGACATATATGGTGGTGACCTACCCCCTGAGAAAATGCAAATAATTCTAAAAATTTGCAGGGAGACATCTCAAAAAATTTATTTGTTAGAATCTCGCATTCATATAATATTATTACAAGTATTATATAAATATGCTATAATATTAGATAAATATATGGCATTGCTAAAATTTAACATGAAACAAAAGAAATGCAGTGATTTACACTAGCCGGTAAGGGCTTGCTGACATGGACGAGACCATACACAGCTGATTCAATGAACTGCCACACTGGAGCACAAACTGGAGAGAAGTCCTGAAGAAACGCGTAGTGGGCTTTGAAACACACGTCCACAGCTTGTAACATTGAGTTGCACTTAAGCACAATTCCTTGAAAGAAAACAAAGGTGTCTTGAACGTCAAAGTGTTCCTTTGATCCCTTCACTGCAATGAAAATCCGCTTTCTGTATGTCGACTCCTTTGCCATGTTCTCGAGGATAGTTTCAGGCTATAACAAAATATATCTCGGTTAGCTTCTAAAAATTATGTGTACAGAGGGATTATGATTGGCGAAAGAAGGTTATGTTCAAGTTTACCTTGACGAACTCAATGAAGTGGGAAGCAGTATTGAATTGAGAGAATGACCTCCCTTTCCCTTTGGACTGAAATATATATGGTAAAACAAGTAGACTGACACAGACTTCCTCATCTGAGAATAAAAAATCGAAAAGATAAATTATGGTAAAGATTCAGCCGCAAAGTATTCTTTCAAAAAATTAAATTGTTAACCTGGTGTGAATGTCACCCGTTTAATCCCACAGTCAAACATTTGCTTGCCCTTCTCTCTGAAGTACTGCAAAACTTTTGAATGGATTTTTAGCCAGACGGAATACAAACAGGCCTCCTTCTCAGGGTTAAGCAGTTTGAAATCGTTCAATATCTTTTAAATCAGAAAGAAATATGAATTATCATCTGTCAATCTATCGCTGTAAGCATACCGCTTCCGTCGAGTTCATAAGACGTGGCCACTCCTTTGCGATTGCAGTCAGCTTGGCTTTGAGTCTTCAAACTCCTTCCGTCTCTTTTAGTGAACGTTAAACTCAACTTCGCCAGGACGTCCTCTAGTGGCCAAGCATTATGTTGCAACCATCGCCGGGCGGTGCCATATTCTTCTTCAGAAACGGTTGTTTCTGCACAAATATAAAAATCGATTAATAGATCCCTTCTATTAGACAATTTGTTGGTTTGCAGCATTAAAATTGCCAAATATATTCTTACCTATCTCAACAATCACTTAATTCGCTGGCTCTTTCGTCTTCATCGGTCCTTTCTTTGCTACAGCGGCCCAGATGTTCTTTAACCTAGCCTGAATGTACCCATTTGGCGATGTAGTCCTTGATAAATATTTGCCCTGAACCGACACAAAATATTTTGAAGAAGGTGTGTAGTACGAGTTCAGTAAGGAGAAATTCCATTATCAAAAGTGAATTCAAAATCGTTTTTGTGGAAATTACTCAAATTGAAGGAGTTTATTAAAATCAAATCCAATCAGGAAATTGACACGTCGCTGATCTGACTTATTGAGATCGCAGGAGAATCTGACATTAAATTGGAATCAGATATCTGTCCAAACTTGAAAATGTCATATCAGATAACTCAGTACCAATATCCGCGTCATATCAGATCTGACAGCTGACCTTATGATTGCGACCGTGACGAATATTAGGGGAAAATACTAAAATATCGTTTACCCTCAGTTTATCCTTTTGTGCCTGAGGCATATCCGTATACAGTTGATCGACAATACAATTGGCCAAGTTTAAATTCAGCTCCGTTGAGGGCCTTTAAAAATTGTACGGAAACAGTTAAGAGATTAAGACAAAATTTGAATACTGCAATTGAGGACCAGCAATAATCAAATGTCTTCTCGTTACCTCTGTGTATGTGCAATTTGTATAAGGTGGTCAACTACATTGCTGACAAGCCAAAACCTCAATTTGTTCGGCAAGGATTGGTTATTCTTGGCCAGGTGTATAATGTCCGAACCATGCTTAACTTCTTGAGCTGTGTCCATACTTCTCAAATATGTCTTGACATCCTGCATTCAATCAGAATTTAAACCGAATCAATCTAATTATTAATGTTGCGAGACCCGTACCAGTATGGCCCCATTTGAGAAGTGGTCCGCAGGAACATTTCTGATAATACTCAATTCGCCCTGCGCTGGTTTGATTGGAATCAAGGTTAGAACGCCGGGTGTCTCGTTGTGAACCTTAAACAAAAATCACAATATTTTGTAATAAATATGAGACTCGAAACTCGTAAAACTGAACGATTTTTTCTTACCGAATTGACGCTCTCCGGTAGGGTGTACACTCTCTCTGTGACATCAGCAAAATCGCCGTAGATTATCTGCGTATGATTAAGTCAGGAAATTAGCTAATTTCGAATGGCACACTAACAAAATTGATGTGTAAATTGTTATGAAATTCGACATTTTTATATTGAAGGATTGATTGGCGATCTATTTTCGTCACGACGTAGCCACTGATCTACTCTACTGATGCCACCTAATCTAATGAAATGAACAGTAGTAGCAACTGAACACCCCGGAAAGAGTACTTATATCTCCAATTTTAGTAAATTTGTCCATATATGGTACCGAATTGTTTTGGAATGATAATTTATACAGAATATTAGCTAAATAAAACAAACGTGGTCAAATATATTACCTTTGAATTCTGCTAGATATTCTTGGTGTCCAATCCT
>JAQFYE010006247.1:0-11004 GCA_034694305.1 Protaphorura glebata
ATTCTCAATTTCTTTTCACATTTTGTGGCTAATAATATAATTTGAATTTCTTCTAAGTTCATTCCATGCAAGCCTTTTGCATCTCTACTGCTCGCAGTTTATTTAGATAAATAAATGAGCTATACAGTTTACTCTTCCTTGCATTAACTACCATGAAACACGAGCGTGAGGCACGAGGATAGTTATTATTTAATATCTCGTTTTATAAGTGTCTTCAATGTTAAATAAAAGTATATTTCATACTAAGCCAAGAAAATAAGAACAAACTGCAGTTTAATTATTCAATTTTATGTTCCCAAGTCATGCCAGCGAAATTTATGGACCGTTTTCCTGTCTGTGCCACGTGAAGACAATTACGACTAAGGTTCTACTACTACGAATTTGAACAACTATAAAAACTTGCATTTTGTAACCAATGTATGTATGCATGTAATGTTAAGGACGTGGTCTAGAAGTGAACAATAAAAGAACAAAAATAAATTTTGTGACCTTAACTAGAAGTCAGGGAAACTCCTGGTAATTAAATTCAACTACTGCTGACATTTCCTCAGTTCATTTCTTTTACTTAATAACTTTGAAGTTCAAACCGGACTTCCATTTCGCGATATCCGGGAATTGGAGCTCAGACAGCACTACAAGCAGTAAAACGAGTAAAATGATTTACCTGAATTCTGTGCGATATAGTGGTAATATGAGAACCACTGCCAAAATCACGCATCCAGTAAATATGTTTGAAATTGCTTGTTGAGCGCCAAGAAAGCAGAAAACTACACCGGATGGCATCAATGTAAATATTGAGGCATGACTTCCAAAGCCACGTTTCACAGTTTCGGAGCACATGGGCAAGATCCAAGAGAATGTATGAATGTCACATCTTACGACAAAGTGAACGACCATCCCAGTGACGACAACCACACCGTTCCAAGCCAACTGTGTCATAAGAATACTGCAACGTTTCTCCATCTGTTTTTCCTCCTCGTTTCCCCTCAATATTTTTGAGATATTCGTGAAATACTGATTCCACGTGTCTCTAATTTCCCTTCGTTTCCAGATAATATTTGCCTGTGCACCTAGATATTAGGTCACTGTATTTTATAGATTGAATAAATATGACCTGAATGTGGTTATTTATAAAAGTTACTTCTTTAGTCTCTTAACTCAAGGACGGGGTAAAATTAAGTGTAAAATAACTTACCAAGATTTGCAATATCAATGACACAAAGAAGGAGTCGACTGGTGGCGCGAAACGTTCGGAAGCGGAATGTTCCTTGAACCATCTCACGAATCACACCTGTAAGTGCGCAGGACACTGCGAAACACATGAAACAATAAGACAATTTACAAATTAATTGGTGTCTCCGAGAGCTCAACTCTATTCTCCCATTCCGACGGTCCCACTTGTATGGCAAGCAAAGTAGAAAATATCCGCAGTTCACTAACATTTTCATTTTTTGTTCCACAGAATTCATTGTTCCGGAATTGGACACGGAAATATTTTCGTGTTTAATTCCAACAGGTCCTGGGTTCACTTCCTTGTCAGATCTCTTCAAATTCCTGAATTATTCTTAGAAATTAGAGCGGTAAAACGGTTAACTTTGTCGAGCAATGGGCAAGCTTTGACTGTTTGGTATTTCCAAGTATATCTCCGAGCTAAGAGGAACAGGCTGAGCTAAAGCGCTGTTAATAGAGAGGATCAGCGCGACGCCAAATCAAAAAAGCTTCAACCTCTGGGTAGAAAATCTAGAAGCTAAATTGGAATGAAATTTAGCTCTCAGAATTGCGTTCAGTCAGAAGCTATTTCAAATCAGCCTCGGAGAAACGACGTCAGTCCCCGAATATAAGTTTGAAACCCTTTTCCCGCCATGCGATGCAAAGTTGACCAATCAGAACGGAGTCACTCGAAGCTTTTTTGAGTAGACTCAAGACCACTGTCTAGAAGCCAAAATCTTCGTCAATTTTGCTTCAAGCTCCAAAAAAAGCCTTTCTCCTTGAACCTTTTTTCGGAAGCTTTTTTGATTTTGCTTCGCGCTGAACCTCTCTAATAAATGCTTCGCAGTGAAATGTTCAGCCATAATTAAGAATTAAAACTTATAACTTGAATTGGTTAAGTAACACGCTACGGAAATTGGTTTGGCTTATAAATGTATTTATAATATGTTTAAACACTATTCTGAAACTCGAGACCCTAGTTAGAATCACACGTCGTAAGGAACTGTATTAATATAGGTTGTTCTAAGTGAATAAATAAATAAATGTATTGGACATTCAAGGTTTGGGAAGTACGGTGACATAGTATCAAACTTGACCTTAAGGTTTGAAGGCAGCCACTTATCACATCCGGTCACTTCGCTTACTTTCCTAACATGACCCTAATTTCAAGCGAAAAAAGTGCTTTGCTCATTTCTTGAATTTCTGTTTCACGAGATATCACTTTGTGGCCCAAACAATATGTAATTTACCATACTTAAATATTGAGAACAAAGGGGGAACCCTTTGGTGTTATTCAAATTTCGAAAAAAACGTTATAACTTCCAAACACCGAAGAGTGGGTCAAAAACAAAAGCACGTCCATAACGATTATTTTTAGTCGAATTTATAGATACATCGCCTCGCGATCAAAAATTACCCACCTTGACATTCCCCTTGTAAGTGGCGACATGGAGTGGGATCAAAATGTTACTGGGTTACCTCACTATTATATAGGAGACCTAGACTTAAATCCAACTCACATGCCGACTAGGAGTCTTTTTTAAATAATTGAACACCGCAGTAAATGTTTAGCCTAAATTGCTTTATTCTGGTTAAGCCATACGGAACTAGTGCTTTGTAAATAGTAAACTATAATAAAAGATGTAAACCTCATGACCGAATTACTTTCGTCGGCAATTGCCATCATGTATTCATAGCACTAATGTCGTACCCATACTGACTTTACACTGTAGTCCGGTTTCAATGTGGCATTTATTTGCCAGCTGGTATTTGGTGGTATTTAGTGGCATGACATTTACTAAAACAACAGCTTTTACAAAGAGCATTTTTATTCTAATTTGTGTGGACCAACTGATGAGTCAGCTTATATATGAAGCTGTAAATAATCAAAAATTCAGAAATTGGATAAGCTGAAATTGTTAATTGGCTAAATTCCAAATTCGCGATGATATTTGCCTTAAACGTGAACTTTTCTTAATAAATTCCCTTCTGGGATTTTATATCTGGAAGAATATCTTCACTGGAAAGACAGAAGGGCGTTGATTGTGTAGTCAACGACTTTGTCAAATATTTTTGGGATGATGTCTTCCGAAAAATGTGTGAGTGAACCTATTCGAACTGTAAAGGGAATGAAGGCACGGAGACGTTGATAAATGGGGTCCCGACATCGTTTCGGGCAGTCCAAACGTCTCACTCTCAGAAGTTCAGCGGAGTCAGATTCAATGAAGCAGATTTGGCGCATGACAAGAATAATGAATATTCCAATGGTAGTGTTGAGTGACAGACACATCATTATTGCGATGAAATTAGTGGGACTACTAGCAATGTGTAGCTGACGAGAATCATGATGGATTGCAACACAAGCAACAACAGTTGGAACATGAACTGACCAAAGCAATCATTGAATCGTTGCAAAATCAATTGCTCTTGGATGTATAGTAAATTCTACTGCCACCAGTTTCCTAAATTGAATATATTGGCTCAAAGTGAAGAATGACAAAAGAAAAATATTTTACCCCATCCTTGCCTCAGTTCCGGGAATTGGACCTGAGATACTTAACACTCGAAATGTAAATTGAGTCTATATTTTACCTGAATTCTGTACGATATATTGGTAATATGAGAACCACGACAAGAATTACACATCCAGTAATTACGTCGGGAACGATTTGTTGAGCGGCCAGAAAATCAAACATTGAACCGGATGGTACCAGTGAATATCGAGGAGTGACTTTGAAAACCTCGTTTCACAGTGTCCGAGCACATGGGCAAGATCCATGAGAATGTGTGAATGTCACATCTAACCACAAAGTGAATGGTCATTCCAGTTACGACAATCAAACCATTCCAGGCCAACTGTGTCATAAGAATGCTGCAACGTTTCTCGATCTTTTTTTCCTCATCGTTTCCCCTCAATATTTTTGAGATATTCTTGAGGAATACTAGATTCCAAGTATCCTTGATTTCCCTTCGTTTCCACATAATATTTCCTTGTGCACCTAGATATGTAGTGAATTTTAGGATTTCAATAAGTATGGCCCTAAATGGGTATAATTATAAGTTCTGGAAAGTGTAGTGTAAAATACGTTACCTAGATTTGTAATGTCAATGACACAAAGAAGGAGTCCACTGGTGGCACGAATAGTTTGGAAGTGAAACGTTCCTTGAACCATCTCACGGATCACACCAGTAAGTCGGCAGGAAACCGCGACACACATAAAACACAATGATATTTTACAAAATAATTGGTGTCTCCGAGAGCTTAACTCTATTCTCCCATTTCGGCTACCCCAATTGTATGGCAAGCACAGTAGAAAATGTCCAATGTCAAATGACTAAAATTTTCATTTTTCGTTCCAAAGAATTCATTATCCTGGAAGTTGGTGGTACCCGAAGAGTTTCGGGTTTAATTCCGGCTGGTACCCCGTTGATTTCCTGCTTGGGTAATTTCATAATATTATATATTTGTGTGTTCCGAAAACTATCCAGGTCTACCAGGAATCAAGAATAACTTTCGTAGAAAATAGTCAAATTAACTGTAACTCTTTAACATAAATTACACTACATTTTATTTAAGATATGAAGATATTAAGTACGTACATGAATTTGAGGACTTAAGCCAGCAATGGCCAGCCTTGGATTAGTAACATTTCCAAGATTTTCTTCTTTGCAATGAATGTGTAATTACAGCTCTGCCTGCTTCAATAAATAAACGTATATATAGATGATAAAGTGATATGTTCGAACTTAAGTTAAATGTTCAACTACTCCAACAACACAACTACATGTTAGCGTGACATAATGGCATGAACATTGTCTTAATAGTATTTTATTGCATACAGTATTCTGTGATTCCTGAGTTGTTATTAAAGTATGTCTGGAAAATAATCCGATATCCTGATTAAATATTTTAGGCTAATATTTCCGATGATTTTGAAAATTCCGGCATGTTGTTTGACTGGGCGAACGTTACAGGGTTGTCTAGCCAATACCCACCTGTCATCACCGAATACGGAGTGACGACAGGAATCATGCTTCCCCAATGTCGACGGAAACCGTTTTCTATAAATAAATAAGCAACGTAATCAACATGAGATCTAAATTGCATTTTGTGGTTGCTATATCATGAATGTCATAGTCACAAAAGATTCACCGTGCTGAATATTTATGGCTTAGGAAAGTAAAGGGTTGCGTGATCGTGAGTTGGGAGTTGAGTCAGACTTCTAGTTTCAAATAAATTTGACCTTTTTATGGAAACGAGTGCAGTTTTCGCAGCACGAGCCGTCGTAAAAGATAATATCGTCCATTTAACCTTCACCACCGTTTCTATTTGATCGCGACTCCCAAATTCTTCCAAACTTGAAGCTTCTGATTCGTTCCGAGGAAAAATAATGAATCAATAATGCCTCTCAGAACTCCAAAGAAATGTTGCCAACATCTGTTCTGAGTATTTTACTGTTTTAGTAGCAGGCTGGAGTCAATTACTTTAAAAATGTAATTAATTACAAATTACAAACTACACCCTCACTTTTTAAAAGTAGTTGAATTACAATTATAAATTACAATATAAATTTTGAAGTAATTAATTACAAATTACATGCGAAATTACGAAAGTAATGAATTGCAATTACAATTACGTAATGCCATTTAGACAGGTCAACAGGTAACAGTCATTACACATAATATGTGCATGGTCCAACTAATACCGCAAGGTTGTCTAATATCGGCAGAACATTTTCCTCTGATACTTGGGATCAACCCCATTGGACATTCGCATCGACCATAAGTTGCATTAGTGGGAACACATACGTATGGAGATCTCAATACAAGATGCTGCATCCGCATCATTCATAACAATTAGCTCCAACAATTGGTCGACATTTCATATTGTAATCAAGTTCTATATGTTATATGTGTTCTATATGACTTGATCATTCAATGGAACACAAAATACATTTTATCAAGTTATGAATTATTATTTTCATTATCAGAATGACATGAAGGGGATACAGTCATGCCGTCAATGCTGCGGTTAAAGTCCAAAAATGAAGCAAAACTCCGTTTCCATAAACTCCATATCAATCGGGACTTTAGTAACAGCGTAAAAACGTACGCAGAACTATGATCACTGAAATACCCGACAAAAATTATAATGTTTGAATGATCACTGAATTTACCTGGATTTCTAGGTCTCACCTTCTTCACGTTACTGTAAAATATTTAAATCAGAAATTAAAATCGTTTAATTCATTTATGTTCGACCCGCACCTGGTCAAAGAATATAAAATTGAGTGGAGTGAGAGGTGGACTCTGACGTCATCTCATACGATCACTGACGTCACTGTCCGCCATGCTCCTTTTTTTTTGCTGGAGGTTGCAGAGCATCGAGACCGCACGTATGCATGGGCATGGCTGGTCTGCCAACCAGATGGCCTCTACCCCTTGTTTCTGGCACCTGGTGATCCGAGCTGAAGAAACGGTACCCCCACTTTTACGGATAAAATTATTGAGTCACTATTTATACTACTTTTATCACTATTTATACTGCTTTTGTCACTATTTATACTCCTTTCGTCACTTTACTACTTGTGTCACTAAACTGAACTTTTTTGTCACTAAAGAAGTATAAATAGTGTCGATGTAGTTAAAATAGTTATTACTTTCAGTATAAATAGTGACAAAAAAGTTCAATTTAGTGACAGAAGTAGCAAAGTGACAAAAGCAGTATAAATAGTGCCAAAAGCAGTATAAATAGTGACAAAAGTAGTATAAATAGTGACACCTTAATTACATCCCCCACTTTTATATTTGCCAACACGCACATCCACGCACTGGTACTCTAGCCTGGGGTGAAACTTGCCGATTTTTACCCAAATTAAGGTCGTAGGAAACCATGACGCACTCAGAATGTCTCAACGTGTTTCAGACCCATGTAATTTTAGCGTAAATAAAGTCCAGCAGCGGTTAAAGATATCCGCCGAAGGATCTGGACTGGGACATGCGATTGGACAGATCAAGTTTAAATTGAAACACTAATCAGACAATGTAAAGAATTTCATCATTTTTATTCAAACATTGAAGCACTGGTAATAATTATAATTTTGGAGTTTAAGGATTAACAGGAGTTACATATTGAATTTATACAATGAAGATAAATTTGGACGAAATATGGAAATATACGAATTCTTGTTTTTTCTCTTCTGGTAATTTTCACTCTTGGATGTCATGATTAGCAAATTCTGCATACTTCTTCCTGTCTTGCCAAAGGCAAATGAAAAGATTTAAACTTTCTAGAAAATCGAAGGTGGCCGCGCTGAGGAAATCCGTCAAGTTATGCTGGTGTGGATTGTAGAAGAACCTAACGTTGAAGGCACCATGTCCCCCTCCCAATTTGATGATTTTTACACCAGTCCCACAGAATCCCACTAAGGCTCGGATGTTATCCTCAGTCATGTGATCGTGACCTCCAAGTGTAATCATAAATAGGTCAGCCTCTGCAATGGACGTTTTTCCTTCTCCTGAAGTCTCCATATATGTAGTGATTGCTTCTGGTTTTATTTCAATCATACCCAGATTTGCTCGACTCTCTCCTACGCTATCCGTCGTCTCATTTTTCTTTAGACCAAACAATCGATGATTGGATTTGAACAGAATGCACCGTCCATTCCTGCAAAAGTAAAGTATCAGTTATATTATATTAAAAACCAACACACTTATTGTAATAATTCGCCTTAAGATCAAACATATTATAGCATTATACAGTAGCGTATTCTCCGTACAGAGTGAATTGCTTGGGATCTGGCACTGAGAAGGTACCCCCAGCAGCAGCAACTTGGGTCAATTACTTTAAAAATGTAATTAATTACAAATTACTCCCTCATTTCTGATTGTAATTAATTATAATTACAAATACATGGACAAATTTCGAAAGTAATTAACTACAATTACAATTACGTGGACAAAAATGGAAAAGTAATTAATTTCAATTACAATTATGTACTTGTAATTGAAAATTCAATTAAAATTGCAAATTACAATTCAAATTACTTTCTCAAAATGATGATTTTACGTGTGCTAACATCATAGTTACATCTTTGTACTTGATGGTCAAAATTTTAAGTAATCGTAAAAGTAATTGAGACAAATATAAATTTAGTTACAAATTACAATTACAATTACACGCAATTTTTAAAGTATTTAATTACAATTACAAATTACAGCTGGAATTCTGAAAGTAATTAATTACAATTAAAATTGCGTAATTGTATTTGTATTTTGTAATTGAAATTACAATTACCTACCAATGTAATTGACCCAAGTCTGACGCCCAGTAATAGAAAAAAACAAATAAAGATTACGTTTGGAATTATTTAACCTGCAATGACCTCTGAAGGTCAGTCGACTTAAATTTTCAGTTAGTGACGTCTACAATTTATGTTCAATGTCGAAGAAATCAATTTTAATAATATAAAAATCTTTCTGACCTGTCACCATTGAGTTTCTGAGAACCACCCTCGTGATAGTGAAGAAGGATTTCTAGAGACTCTTCCTGAGTTAACAAATCCGAATGGACTATTTCAGACAACTTCTCAGATGGTAAAAGAGTGAATCGGATTTCATAGAACGCCAATCCCAATGAATTTCGTTTATTTTCATCACTTCCTTCCAGGTTTTCCCGTTCACATCGAGTTTCTGCCCATCTGTTAAATATCCGGAAATCCAGTTCAAACTTCGTAATCTAGTCAAATTGTTAATTCAGTGCTTGCATGAAATATTGCAAATTGTCACGCTATCGGCGAAAAATATGAATTAATTGTTGGTAAAATGGGCTTCTCCGAATCTGAGAATAACTATTTTGCAAATAGCAATCAGGTTTCGGTCTATGAATAAAATTCTTCGAAAAACTCCACGAATTAAAGGCAATCAAATAATCTAAAATTAAATTATATAAAAAATTAGGATAATTTCGGACTTACTTCATAGCCGAGTCAAATAAGATGCCTTCCTCGACATCCAGTGAATCCCTCTTGAAGATTACAAACAGAGTTTCTGGCTTCACATCTTCCATTTCTTTTGAAGTAATGACAAACTCTGAATGCCTGTAAATTGTTAAACCGTGATATAATTAGTCTTTAATCAAATACTTACAACAATTAAACGTTTTAAAAGTTGCTTACTGATCAATTAGTAACAAACACTTGTTGACCAACTCGGCTTCCTTGAACATCAATCCTGCTTCCAGTATGGAAATGACATTTTCTTTAGTTAGAATTGTTACCAAGTCTTCCACAAATTTTCCTCTCAAATATGGAACGTCGTAATAATCTGCACAACTCAACATGCCAATGATAATTTCAGCGGGCAGTCTGTCACACAACGATAGCGTGATTTCGTCCATGTAAAGAACCTGTTTTAAATGTACAAAATAAATTATATTATTTATTATGAAGTCAATCGGAATTCGAATTCGAAGTTCATTATTTTAGGAAAATAATAAATTCGAATCCTTAATGAAAGATTTGGATTGAAAATATTATAAGAAAATTCGGCAAAATTTCGGAATATTTTTGAAAAAATTACGATACCTTAATGAATTTGGAGAATGCCTGATTACTGAAATGATGTTGTTCCATTTGAACTTCGTCCTGGACAGTGACCGTGGTTATATCCCAATTGAAGAATATTTTATAGAATACTGGTGAAGCCATGGCCAGAATGAATTTATGACCGTAAATCACTTTTTGCTCGTCGTCATTTATTTTGAAAATAAATTTAACATCACACGTCTCCTCCAGTTTGTTGAGGTAAAATGGAATTCTGGACACAACCGACGTCGTATGACTCCCGCAGAGGTCATTCTCAATTTGACCGTCTCCTTGACCTTCACTCATCACAGCAAGTCCAGCTGGTAATGAACACATTTTGGATTGAAATTCGCTGAGAACTTTGATACCGTTGTTTGATTTAATCGCAATTATGAATTCAACTCGAACTGGATTAATCAGTTTGAAGTGGAACACTTTCAACAGGTCACGTCACACAATTTTAGTCGATCCAAACCAAAATCCAAATTCCGAAATTGTGAAACGTCGACTTTTTAATAATAGGGAAAAATTGAGAAGATGAGATTTCAGAGTTCCCGGTCAATTCCAAATTAGCCAAATTTTTGCTTCTAGAGATTCTCAGAAATACCAAGTATAGTCTCAATGAACCCCTTGGCTGTTTCCACCTCGATTTGTTTGTTTTATGAATCAGCATACCGTAAATTACCGAACAGAAACCCGGGTTACTATTTTTTTGCCACCGCCGGACCCGGTTAGTATTTCAGACCAGGTTTATATTAGGGACCGGTTTCTATTTCTAAAATTATAACTGAGACTACCGTTTGAGTAAACAAAAATTTATTCAGCAAGTTATTTACAGCTTCCAGTTTCGTTGCAATTGTGAAAGAACGTCGTTTTGAACTAATTTTTGAAAGACTGACATCGAAATTGTTTGAAAAACCTAACTACCTAGATACCTAGTACCAGTTTGAACAAACATAAATTAGTCGGATTGAAAACCCGTGAATTTGCCGACTCAAATATACCCGCACGGCTGCAGGAGACTGCACATTGAATTTATGTGACATAAAAATACCCGGTTAGTATTTGAAACCATATTCGGAACCGGTTTGTATTCCTTCGATGGAGCTTTTGACCCGGTTATTAATAATAATATAATGTTGGTTTTATTGTCCGATTCAGCCGTAGCCCTTACAGACATTCATATTTCACTTTGTAAGATTATTAAGTT
>JAQFYE010006248.1:0-11001 GCA_034694305.1 Protaphorura glebata
CTGGTTTTTGTCTAATGTAGTTTTCCCTGATATCCGTATACCTTCTTCAGGGGTAACGGAGAACTCATTCTCTACGAGAAATACTTAATGATGTTTGGCCATGCCTTACACGAGAATGTTCCTTAATCTGTATCTTTTTAACATCCTGACAGGTACTTGAACCTTCTTTTGCCGAGTTATGGTTTTGCGGGAAACAAATATATCCCGGAAAACTTCTACAGGATTTCATTGGGAAGAATGAAAAAACGAAACTGATCGTCAAGCTCCAGAAGAAAGGAACGGGTCCACCCGCCAGGGAGCCCGTTATGACGGAAGATGAAAAGAAACTTCTTATGATGCATGCGTACAAGAAACAGGAAGAAGCTAAGGTAAGTTTAATTTTATTAATTTCCGCTTCCGCTTTTTTGGGTTGGCTATCAAAATTTAGTTATATTGCCGCAGCACTGCATGCATAGACTTATGAAATTCATGTTAGTTAATGCAAATGAGTGAACTTAGCCTTAATTTACACCAACGCTTTAAACGACAGAAGAGTGATAGAGTTTCTTCGCAAGAGATATTAAGTACAGACTTGACTTATCCATTTGTGCCACACTGCAAGTCTGCAAATGTGATCCTTCAAAACTGTAGAGATTTCGTACTTGTCGTTGCCTGCAATGTAATTGGGGCTTCTAATTTAATTGAATTCATTTATTATGTTTTATTTCACTTGTATTGTTTTATGACAATACAAAATACAGTTTAATTGATGTTTTACTGTCGATGTTACAAACACAGATATAATTTTATTAGCCGCAATCAGTGTTTAGTCCTACAAATATTTAACAATTCAGTATCGAGCTTTAAAAATTAGTTACATTACATAAGTAAATGATATACCCAAGAAAGCCAGTTGATGGGCAATGTGTCGTCCACACAAGGAATTGGAATATAGAATCACGTGAAAATTTTCATTGACCGTATCAAGTGGTCACTCTCTTGCCTTTGTTAATATTAATATTTGATTACACCGCACAATAAATTCTGGAGGGATTTTCATTTGCTACTGAAGCCAACCAGTTGGACATATACATTTTTCCACTAATAACCTTTGAAAGCGCTTAGAATTTATTGGCTGAAGTATTTACCAATTATTCATGAATTTAAAAAGGGTTGGGATTAGGAATACCGATGTTAACTGATTGATAATTTTTTAGAGCGTTAAAACTCTTGCACTACACAGTCCGCGAAAACCATAATCTGGGAACGCTATTTGAAAGTGGTAATGGAATGGAAGGAAGCGTCGATTTTTCCACAGATTTCAGGCTGTTAAAGAAGGGGAGGTTAAAGTGTGTTTTAAGTGCACTTCTACGATCTAAAAGATCCTTCATTCGATCGAAGTTTTAAATGGCCTGAGCCAATGCGTAGTGGTCAAATTTATTTAAATTTAATTATTATTTGTAATTATATTTAAATTTAAACAATACCAATAATATCAGCTTATACCTATCTAATTTCACTCACTCATAACCTGTTGTTTTTTCACTACGCCAAGCTACTCCACACCGTCCAGTGATGTATTAATAATATTTGAGAATTTTTTACTGCGAATTACAATGCACCGCGATTGCGAATATGAAATAAGTATTAGGAATTTTATTTTCACATAAGTTTGTCAGGTAGCGGTTTACTCGAGAGATGAATTGGAGCATTCAGTAGCCCTAGCTGCCTTGGTACGGTACAAATGAGATTAGGGCATTAATGGTGTTCCTACCTGGTCCTTAGTACTTCTCATTTCATATAATTTATTCTCAATTTTTATGAGGCCGTGCTTTCATTACACTTTCTCTAATCGTAAGTCATCCCTCACCATACAACATTTGGACGCGTTTGTGTTTTGCAAGCTGCAGTTTCTGGCAATTGACCTCTTGCAGAATTTAAGCCTAAAGTTTACGAGTTCTGGTTAAATTTGACCTGGACAAGTTCATTCGATTTCCCATTCTTGGAGGAGGAGAGGGTGGAGATTGCCATCTTCAAAAACAAAATTTAAAAAGAAAATATTAGTTAATTGCATTTGATATTTATTTACCGCAACAAATATTACGAATACTTTAAGGAACACTATGCTAAGTTCAAATAGGCCTAATGCTTCAGGACTAGGACTAGGACCGATCGAATTATCTATCCAGTACATTAGGGAACTTAGAAAATAACTGCAGACACGTATGAGCAGAATATCTGTTGCTGGTCACATTGTGGTGGGATATTCCAAACCTTTTGCTTGTAACCATACTGATTGAACGAAATTGAAGACGGTTCTAAATTAGCGATCGATCATATTAGCCTGGAGATTAATTGACTAATCTGCTCGAATGAATGTTTAAATCTGTTTTTAGTTTTATAGTGTTCCTTATTAGCTGCTGTCTTAAAATGGACTGATTAAAACAACATACCCATCGTTCAATGAATTGACGCTTGAGACAGTCGTATCTCTGGAAGATATTGTAGCTAATGACGGGGAGTTGGGACGATAGGCTGATTGTTTCCTTCTTGGTTGTTGAAGTACTGGTTGTTGAGCTGCGTTCTCCGTATTTTTCTTATTTTTATCATTCACACTTTCATCACGACTTGGTTTAGGGATTGTGTATCGGCTACGACATGGTCTCTTATTCTTTCCTCTTTCCTCACATGACGGGCAGTACCAAAAACTGAGCACTGCGATAGAAATTGAGAACAATCCAGTTGGAACTCCGAGTGAGAATAAAAGTGGATAAGCTGTTTCTTCCCAATTGTAATCCGTAACAACGAGGCGGGGATTCGCTCGGCTGTAGAAGCACGGGAAGGCCAAGCGATCCTGAAATTTAAAAGATCTAGTATCTAGTGTCTAGTAGTTATCTTGTATTTCACATTGTTCACTTTGTGGAAAGAACACGGTTGAAGTGTTTTAAATATATCTGGTGGTAGACCAATATTTCGTCTGTCAAATTGGTTGGGATTTGATTGGTTCGATCTGATTTTTGTAGATTAACTATTTTCCTTCGTATGTATAACTCACCTTTGCATAGGTTTCATAAAAATCCTCACACTTGACCCTGGGTGGGTATCCGCAACCTTTTGCGTTGATTAGTAGTTGTGTTGAACTGACGTCCCAATCCGACAAGTCCTATTGAGAGCGACAAAGTACAGGTTAAAGATCAACCAACAGAATTTTGCTTGTACCATTACCAGATTTGTCTTACCATAACTTCTCGTGGACTCAAAATCGTGAAGTTTTTCACAGGTGGGTAACCGGGTTTGTGAGCCTTGCGATAGTTAACGTAAAGTTGATGACACTGAGACGGCGTTGAGGTACACCCTTCACGACAAGAACTGTACGCCCCACATTTAGTAAGACCTGTTGCGATGTTGAAGTCTATAGTGACGCATGTAGCTGCCTCTGGGTCAAAGTCGGCAAATAGTGTTGAAATTGATGGCTCAACCACCAAAGGAATTAGAAAGAGAAGGGCAAAGACACAAATGCTTGCAATGATACCGAGACTGAGGGATACATAGAATTTGATTTGATCTTTTAGAGACATTTTCTCAGGTGGAAGTTCACCAGGGTCTGTTTTGTCTATTTTGTTTCCAGATGCGTCTAATCCTTTGCCTCCGCCAGGACCTCCCGGCACAGCTCCGGAGGCTAGTATGTGCCGGGAGGCTAATATTTCTGAAATTGTAGCTCTGGACCCATGTCTTCCAATTCCATCTCGATCATCGTCATGGTGTTGAGATGATCGACTTTCACGACGTTGACGACTGTTGTTAACGGCAGAGGCTACTATCCCCGCGGCTCCAACCATAATTAGGAATTACTGTTTGGTATAGTCGTCAGATACTTCTATCCTGAGGTTTGTGAATATGCTGAGCTATCGCATATTAGACGGATTCTGAAAACCGTGTTACAAAACATTTATATTTTTTACACTTTTCTGAAGAGATTAGCAATACCTTTCACTTACACCAGAGTTTCGATAGTTTCATTAATGAGGCAGTATTAAAAAGTTCATTTAGCTCATTGAAAAGTAGGGTAAACATTGGCTAGAGTATTCCAGTTGTGATTTGAATTGAACTGGTGTCAGGAGTGGAATTGAATACTTTGTTGATGGTTTGAAATATTGAGATTAGATCTCCTTAGTCAGCTTTGAAGTAGTTTGAAAATGCAAATAGTGGTGTAGAAATAACCTCATTCCTCCGCACAACCAAACGGAGTCGGAGAAAATCTAGCGGAGAATCGTAGAGGATGTGTAACGTTTTGATATCTTTAGCACCCTCCGCTGCTTTTAAAAGATGAAAGGAGCTGTTTGCTCATGATTTCTGGCAAAAACATGGCCGAGATAATTTGTTCTTCGACAAAACGAATCTTTTTATCGATTTTTGATTCGATTAAAATCGATTTTATTTCAAATTTTTAATTTCAAAGCGAAATCGATGGTTAGCGATTTCCACACGATACATTAAGGAATATGTAAATGGAAAATCCGACGTCGAGACTAGTTTTGTCGAAAAGAATCGTGACAGATGACCTTCTGCTCGATGAAATAAATAACAAAAACAGCTCCTTCGTGAGAATTATTACGAAGCGTTGTGCTCTGCCAATATCCTAACGCTTTATCGCGATATATCCTCTAGGATTTTGTACAAAGTGAAATTCTACTTCCAAATTCCAGAAGTCCACATTTACTCAGATTTTCTAGGATTCTACCATTTTGGTAAATAAAACTATAGGATGCTGAGTTGGACTCTAACTTTAACCTAGGACTTAACTTGGGACAAGCATGAATGTCGATTAGATTCTGAACGACAGCGACCTCATCGGATCGATGAAGAGCTGTTACGACTAATGGAGAACCATAGAGTTTTCACTTGACTTGGTACTTGCAACCTTATGAACTAGTTTTCAAAATGGAACAATTTTTATTATATTTTTATTTTTGTGACTGAATAAATGACACTTTCCTCTAGTTAGATTTTGATTTAAGTTCGTAAATTGGAAAACCTGTTTGTCCGCGCAGTGCAGGGCGGAGTTCCCGCTTTGAATTCAATGCAAAATATTGTTGATTGTATTTGTATTACTTACTTGACTTTCACCAGTGAAAGCAGTGGTAAATCAACTTTCACTGTGAAAAATGCTTTCACAGTGTTTAGTCTATCTTCACCTGGATGATTTTACAAATTTTTTCCAGACCAAGATTGTCAGTGTAATGAAAATAGTACTAAAATTGCAATATCGGAAGGGAAGAAATGGAGGAGATGGAAGTTAGCTATTCAAGTTGGAATCGAACTTTGCTAGATAGGAAAGTGAGTGCAGAAATGTGGGAGTCGAGGAGAAGGGCTAAGCGAGCCTTGTCGAAAGTTCTTTCGGAATATCGATTTTCACGAATGTGTAGTAAATCGTGAATTTGCCGTACTGTGGCCGGCACTGGATGTTCTATTCATACCTTTAAATATAGGCCACGCAAGTGGTGTAATGTACCAGGAATTTCCTCTTAAGCTCTGACAGTGCAGTGGGATTCCGAGGCGACAAGATATAGTAGTTGGAGATACACATCCATAATTGTACTAGCTCATGCATATTATTTTTTATTAATCTATTTGTTTATCTGAATCCGCCCTCAGGGGTGGATCCAGGTGCAGGACTTAACTTTGGCCTTAAACCTATTGGTTTAAACCCGAAGTTAAGATCTGGTTTACGGTTTACAAAAATAGATGACGACTGAATTTATCCTCAGCCAAAGCTGTGCGAGATGACCTTTAGACCCAAATTGTCCGGAAAATTTTTGCAGAATTTATGAGTTTTCAAACAAATAGATAAATATACACAATTAAAAATAAACCGACGGATTTATTTGGTCAGAACTTTCCGAGCGCTCTGCCGTGGTATGTTCAGAAGCACATAGACTTAATTTTGGGTTAGCAGATTCAAGATTATACACTGTTGGATTTTGACCGTACCACAGGGTAAGGGTGAGTCAAATCAAAATGATATTCAAGTTTTGATTTCATTCCCTGCCTGAATGGATCGTCTTATTCGAAAGGTACACGGGTTCAATTGAAGACAATGAACTAGAAGGATGTTCAAAGGTTCGCCGTAGTAAGATTTTGTACCACAGGTCACCGCATGAAGATTGAAATGGTTGACTAACCTCATTAAACAAATGGTTGTATTACATAATTCCAGTTCTGTTTACCAGAAAATCTGACTGTATTTCAAGATTGTTTACCAAATCACACAGATATGGATAGAACTGTTGGAACAACACTTTTGATAATTTTTTTTACTGGTTTACTGTTAAAATTCAATCTAAAATATAGAAGTGTTCTTCTGTGAGTGGCATATGTTCAAGTTGGCTGAGAATGAAGTTCGAGTTTCAAATTCGCGGTTTTGGGTTTAAGTTCATGGCGTTCATGGTTAAGTTTTTGGATCAGCTGATCCGATATATTGGGTTTAAAGCCCTTCCTGAACGCGTGCGGCTTAACTTTCCTGGATTAAACCCATTTGTTGGGTTTAAACTCGTTACAGAATCCGACACAGGGGCTTTTAAAACGGCGAAGGGCTTGGCATGTTTCTCTGACCGAATACACCAGTAGTACGGATTACCTTAATTTTTCTAACAAAGCGAAAGCCCCTGGCATTTTATAGAATTTAAAATTTCACCGAAGTCGTCTTTTTAATCGGGCGTCCTTCTGATACCTATTGACCCAGATGTTATAAAGTAGAGACATTGACTTGATTCGGAACCCCCGGGGTGATATCAGTAGTTTTTCAGTTCAGGTTTCTGGGTACAGTTCTACTATAATTTAATATGGTTCCAAAAAAAACAGTCCATTCCAAAAGCAAGGCATGCCTGTGCGATACCAATTTTTATAACTTTCCCGTGTCAATTCAGACGTTATCTGTGAATACAATATTACCTGTCAATCAGCGATAACGAATACGATCCGAATAGCCCGTAAGGAAAAGTCATAGACAACATAGATGAAGAACCGAGGACAAATGAGCAGAGACTAAACAGTCGTCACTGGGTGACAGACTGTGGTAATGGAAAGTGGTTGAGACTGGTAAAGTAGAAGTTGTTATGGGGGTGTAGAGAGTGATATAGTGGGAGTGGTCAGGTGGTGTAGAGAGTGGTAAAGTGGGAGTGGCTGAGGGGGTCTAGAGAGTGATAAAGTGGAAGTTGTTCCGGGGGTGTAGAGAGTGGTATAGTGGTAGTGGTTTTGAGGGGGTGTAGAGGGCGATAAAGTGGGAGTGGGTGAGGGGGTTTTGAGTGAGGTAAAGTGGAAGTAGCGGAGAGGATGAAGAGAGTAGAAGTGGTTCAGTGGGAGTGGTTGAGAGGATGTAGAGACAGTAGAGAGTGCTTAAGTGGGGCTGGACTTAACAATACTCGTCCCTTCCTAGTTAAAGGAAGGGACGAGCTTTGTCAAGGGCTAGACCACCTAATGTTAACATTAACAGGTCCAACCCATGTTCTGAATATGACCACCTAATTTTGGATGTCGTACGATGCTTCTTCATCGACATTTAGAATTGGTGTTGTAATGACGTTTTATGTCTCCGGTGCTCACGCGTATTTTAATTCTGCCTTGGTTTTAGATACAAAAACTTTTAAGCGTGTTAATACCAGGAATTCTTAAATATTACTGCCATAAGTTAATTTAATTTTAAAATAAAACCCTTTTCGACGTTTAGGCTGTTATATGTTTGAGACTGTAAGGATATGGTACGAGAAGCGCGGAAGGATATGAGGACGGACAGGAATAGGAATTTTATAAGCCCTTTAGCGGACTATCCTCCACGCACGAATAAAGAGTTTCAATTGACGTGAGTGTTAGATTTTGAAACCAAGGCTGGTCTGAATACCACTGAAGGCGCATCGACTCTTTGTGATTGCATGACAGTGATTACAGACATTTGAGGTGAGATTGCTAGGGTCATACAAGACATTTGACAATCGTTATGCCACGGCCATCGAAAGAATTGTCGTGTCCCATTTCGCAACACCAAATATAACGGTGATGACAAACGGATTTTTAATTTCAAATACCCTCACGTCAGGCAGTGACTTAGGTTTTCCAGATTAGGCTAAATTTGGCTTTCAATTTAGTGTCACATTCCTGACTTTCGCGGGGCTCCTTAATGTTCCATCTAAACTAGACTTTCGGACTAATAATCAAACAGTTCATAATTCATTTGATGTTCACCTCTTGAAATTTATATTTATTGGCATTCTGCAAATCCTTACGCTTGTTCTGAGGGAATGCTATCAATTTTTGCCATTGCATTCTTAATCCGAATGGTTTTGTCTGTTTAGAACTCGTTTCTTATTGTGTTCATTAGCTCACTAACTAAGCTAGTGACTTACGGTAACTTTCTAAAATTATTGCAGGCCAGAATGATTTATCGCTGAAACCACATTGGACAATATGTGTATGGGTGTGTGTGACTCAAGTTTCATGTTTCTAATATTATGGCATGGGATTGTGAGCCATGCAAAGAAGTCCTTGCCTCGGTTACGTATACACAAAGCTAGAACCATATTGAGCCAATTTTTATCGTGATCATATCTTTTCTATAATTTGGCTTGGCTGGACTGGTTTCAAGGTAGTACTAGGTAACACTATATGCCACAGTTAACAAGTCAAATCAGGCTCAAGCCTACGTGTTGAGCGTTTCGGGTTGGTCACATAATATCTGAAATGTGGATCGTGGAAGTTTGTTTGGATCGCAGACAATTTCTGATTCTCTCTGAAGGTTCCGAGAAGAGAATAGTGCTTAAACTTTCCCGACGATATGGTCTTACGAGACGCTTTAGAAAAGGGAATTTAATGGAGGAAATTTTTTTAAACGTTTTTACAACCTGTTTAGAAAAATATTTTGAGCAGCGAACAGATTTTCCACAAACTCCTTTTTTTGCAAATGTGTTTTGTATTATCAATAGTATAGCGGTTGAACTTGTTCTCTAATTTAACGTGTTGCCTGTGCCACATTGATGTAATATAAGGGCACATTTCAATGCATGCTTTTCATTCTTCTGCATGCAGATATCCGGCCCGGGCGGGGGTTTTTAGACATAAAGCTATGTAGTGTAAAGGTTGGCGGAATGGACTGTCGTCAGGCTCTCTTCGTGTCAAATCGAGTCAACAGCGACCTATCGTGTACATTATAGTACCCAGTCATCGATAACATAATATAATTCATGCAGTATTTTCATATGCCTTGGACTAAAACTACATTTAACTCCTTTTAATGTCTACTTGCACGGGTAGTTTGCTGGGCATGGCCCTATTTTTCTGTCATGTAGGAATAATGCATTTATGTATTATGTTGGCTGTGTGGTAAAATGGAAAGCTAATATGTGCCACTCCCTCCGTTCTCGAAATTCGTATTTGCCTCATATGTAGTATCTGTAGTTCAATTTTTGAAACCAATTTTTCAATCCAGACAAGTACGTTTCTTCCTCACGCACGAGAAGTACCTCGAAGTACGCACAAAACTCACATTTTCTGCATTTTTTTCATTGTACTAGTCATAAGTTTATTCACAGAGATGTGGATATACTTTCATCGCATTTTTTACAAACCTTTTGATTCAGCGTTAATGATTTCATCCTGTTTTAAACAGCTAGAATTATCCGCAACGATATTGAAAATTGATAACTTGTATTGGATCAGCATGTTAAGTTAAATTTGCTGCCGAATGTGTACTATCCATGTGTGTTCACAGTTGAAAATATTGCTTACTTCGAAGCTTCTTGGGATTCTATTTCCAGAAATTACAATTTGTCTGAGCTTGTATTCCGAATCCAAAAGAATAAAATAATTTCTTGAAACTTTCACCACACTTTCTCCGTTGTATTATTCGTATTCCAAAATAATACTCATTAGTATGCAGATCGAAGGCATAACAAATTGGAAAATCGTCCAATATTTCCCTTGTGAAAGTAGTCCCTTAAGTTCATCATTTCCTTATGTCCATATGAAAAGCCAATTATTTTTGTAATAAATAAGGCATCAGATTTTCAGGTCGCGTTCGAAGGTAGAACTTGCAACTTAATTTTCTCAGTACGTTGACAGCACTTTAAGAGAATACGTATGAGGGAAGGAAATGTGTGAGAAGTAATTACATACGTTCTCGAAATTCTTAAGAACAGCAATGGTTGATCCCGAATTTTTGAACTAGGTGGTCTACATACTCGACTCGTGTTGTATTTCTTCGTCTTTACTTCGTAAGGGTGAAAAAGTGATGTGAAAGATTTATTCATAGACTTTGGCCAGAGCTATTCGTTTGGACTCTGAAGAAGAATATTTGAATTGGAAGGAATGCTGGGAGTTCATAAGAGTTGTAGGAAGTGGTCGTGTAGGAAGAACGGAAAGAGTGGCGGCTGGGTGGACGGATGCCGCATTGGCCTTGATATATAAATTCGTGAAAATCCCAAAAGCAGGACAAGGAGGATTGAGAGGGCCTTTTCAGTCAGCAAAGAACATTCTCGAGTCTTGCACGACCGAACATAGTTTTCCCCAGATGACCAGGCGGGACTTCTCCAGAGTTATTTCTTGTCTTTGCCTTGTGTACTGAAGCGGGAACACAGGTCGGCACGTTTCATTTCGTCCTTGCTGGAGAATTTGGAGACAGGCAGCCATGCCGGGGAAAGTTCAAAACCCCCTCGGTATGTTGATGTTTTGGGATCATTTTAATTTAGGGAAAGATTTTTCCTGGAGGGAAATCAACAATTCACCGGAAAATCCTTTTAGTATTTTCCCCAGTGGATGCCAACAAGGTATGATCATTCGTCATTCCACATTCATCAAACGGTTGGTGGTTGGGATTTCCAATGTGTCATCGAAGACAATTGAAAACGGAAACATGTTATCTGACAAGCAACATGGTTTTAGGCATAACCGCTCCTGCCAAACTGCTCTTACCATATTCACTCAATTCCTACATGAAAATCTCGATTTGAAGAAAAATATTCTTGTTGTGTTTAT
>JAQFYE010006249.1:0-11001 GCA_034694305.1 Protaphorura glebata
CGCACAAACCTCATAAAAATGTACACCGTTGGAATTCCCTCGATTTTTGATATGTTGTAGTCCTTTGTGATCCTGAGCAACTTTTGAGAAGGTCCGACCCATAGAGGTCTAACCGCTTGACCGCTAGAAATACACAGGTGGGCATGTGCTATGCAGCAGAGTGAAAGCGAAAATAGCACATGATCACCTCTGTATTTTTAGCGACTAAACAGTCAAACTTTTAGAGGTAGGACCTTCACAAAAGTTGCTCAGGATCACAAGGGCTACAACTTATAAAAAACATAGAGGGAATTCCAATGGCGTACATTTTACCATAAGGTTTGTGCCCACTGCTTTTGTCCATATATCTTAGTTCCGCATTAATATTGAAATTGTTCATCCCTGCGTATTCGACATTGAGATATGTAGGTACAGAAGTTTTTAGAGACCTAATCCCAATAGAACCGAATTTAACACTCAATTTGGAATTCAAATCCGCCAAATAAATGATCTT
Organism: Protaphorura glebata; assembly: GCA_034694305.1. Taxonomy (NCBI): domain Eukaryota; kingdom Metazoa; phylum Arthropoda; class Collembola; order Poduromorpha; family Onychiuridae; genus Protaphorura; species Protaphorura glebata. Next base: position 494 of record JAQFYE010006249.1, read on the forward strand.
GACAACATAGGAACAGGAAAGATTTTAGGGTCCTTCGTTCGTGCAGGTCAATCAGTGGAAACAAGGCGCCATGATGCTAACCATCTCCATGCTAACCATCAGGCTAACCACTCAAGCTAATGTTCTGTCAGAAGCCATTTTGGTCTTTGGATTTTCGACACTACGGTATTTCATATTCATATTTTAGTCGTGAGTCATTTGTTTTGTACAACAACGAAAACACAGTCATAGTTAATAATTACTTTCTTATGTTTGAACCCGAAGTATTTTTTGTCGTCAAGTATTTATTTCACTTGATACACGCACTTCTGTCTTTAGCACGGAGAACAAATAATTATAAATTATGGGGCATTATGAGCAAATCTTACATCATTTCCTGCTCTCCGGATACGTAAACGTAAAACTCAACCTTAACTAAACCTTTTGTCATTATAGATATTATATGTATCGCGTCAATCGAAATTGAAGTGCCTGGCTGATTGGTATGAAATGAAACTTAATCAACGTCCCAGAGAAGCATGGTAAGCAACGTATTTCAGAACAAACAGTTCACAGGAAACTAGAATATGACACCTTATTCGGTTTCGGTTGTATCAGTATTTATTGGAAAGCAATACTGAATAATTATTGTAGAATTCAAAACAACCTGATGCGAACTGAAATTTAAACAAATGAAATGGCAAGGAACGAGAATTGTATGAAGTACGAGACGACGGAGCAGATAGATTAAAACCACACGAGTGCCATTTTTCATTATTATGAGATTATGACTCACTTAAATATTTCAAGAATCACGTTCTGAAACAATGTAAGTGATTGATTGTTCGGAAGAAGGACTAACTAACTAACTAAGCTTTTACAATTCGCCGCGTCTTGTAAAATATACGATAAAATCTCATAACGTCGAATTAACTACTGTTCATTTGCAGTGAAGTCGGTCATAAAATGGGTACTATATTAGTACGAGCAATTTGTCCACAACTAAACTCTTCGACGAAAACTACGAGATTCTCAGTTGACTTGTCGTCTTGAGCGCTAAATATTTTGACATGTTGAGATTTATCCTACTTTTTTGTATTTTCTACGTTATAAAAGGTGTAAATGCCAGCAAGCGGACATTCATGTTATCGACGCTTTGGAGACGTTCAATTCTGATCTCGAGGAAGAAAATAAACCCCGAAGAAAACGACAGAATGCTAATTAGTCTACTCCCTTTTGTGGCGCAACTGCTCTTAGACTAAATATGAGTCTTCCAAAGGTAACTAGCTTTAACACTAAATTGTTTAAAGGTTTAATTAATTTGCACAACATTTAAAGGCTTATGGAAAATGGTATCCCGTGCAAGCGTCAAGGATGGCCTATCAATTGTGGGTGACCTCACTCTACGGTGAAGATGCTAAAGTGGCTGACGTCTGTCCGATTTGGAATTTTCAGCCAGGGAAAGAAGTTAACACGTTGAACATTGAAGTTTTACGCCGAAAAAAGTCTATTAAACTGGAAGCATTCCTTCTCGGAGAAGGACCCCACTCAAGATCTAGTAAATGGGTTCTCAGTTGGCCTAACGGAGGTAAAAAATAAACCGTTCCTCGGTTTTACTTTAAACTAGCAAAACAAAGTCAGTTGAAACTTGGCATAAAATAAACACGGTGGACAAAAAGCGGTAAATCATCGTTAATTGTTAAACTCTTTTTCTTTTCTTTTTTAATGTGTTGTTCCCACCACCACCCGTGAGGAAAGGTTAAATAATAAAATAAAAAGATAGAAAGAAACGTTACGCGCACGCAACAACACAAAATACACAATTACATATAAAAAATCTCATCCAGGCCTATCTCAGAAGGCAAAGTCCCAAAAAACAGCGGCAACGTTTCCTCGCTGAATCGCAATGCTTATTCTCTGAATGAGATAAGTCGTCGCCCGCTTCTCTCCGGTAGTTGTTAAGCCTTCTCAATCTGGTCCACCCTGGCTTACTTGGCGCCGAATTACCAAGAATGTTGAAAAATTACTGTAGTATGAGTTCGCTTCTTTAAGATTTCACGTAAAGAATTTGTGGTCACCCTGGACAAGACCACTTTTGAATCCCCAAGATCTGAATGATTTTCATAAGGTCTTCAATAAAAAACGAATCCTTTAATTCCTATATTTTAATTTGATAGAGGACACCTTGACCTCAGTGGTGGCAGTTGGTAGCTTCTCTGGGAATAAAATCAGTTATGATTGGCTGCTCACTATGGATTGTGATTTGGGCGGAGTTGTTTCCTCTGACTGGGCCGTTTTCTCAAGGAAAACAAGTATCTCACCCGATAGTCTGGCGGCTATCACTGCTAGACGACGGAGATAACTAAAACTGGAGAATCGTGTGAAAACTAACCGTTCCAAACTTTCTTTCGCACTGACTTTGAAATCTTTATCTAAAGTATTTAATAATTTATGAAGATGGTATGTATCACTCGCTCGATCAATTATTTTGACGTCTACCCGGTGTTTTATGCGTAAATAAATTCTGAGAAACCAAATTGTACTTTTTAAAATTCAATTCCGACGGAACATTTATTGTAGAGGTGGCCTTGTTTATGCATAACGAGGTTGGGGTTACAAAATAATAAGTTTTCAAAAGTAAAAGCACAACAGGTAAAGAAAAAGAACCTAAAGTTTCCTAGTTCGTCAATTTAATGCTCGGTGGTCCGTTATTCATAATTTTACAATTTATTTCAGGGAGCCGAATTCAACTCTGAAGGTTAGCTGTAATCATGCAAGTAATTTAGTTAGAACTAGAACCCCCCTTGAGATGAATAGTATAGAACATTCAGCATTTGTCTTGAAATAAGAAGAGATTATTAGTGGCCGCAACCGCAATGATGTTCTCTTTTGGATGCCAAGCGGTGTGAAGAATTTTTTTCGAGAAATCCAAACAATCAACAGCAATCTCGTCCTTCTTTCGTTTAGCTCCAATCCCCACCTGCAAATCACGAGTGTGGCGGGTTTTATTCATAATAATCTGAGTAGATAATAATATTAGTAGGACTTTCTGAGTTATACAACGTACCTTGCGGGGTTTGAGAACCATCTTAGGTTTGGCAACCTCACGGGACGCCTCCAAAGTGTAGTCTTTCTTCATGTTTCTATCAAACATTCGAAAGAAGTTGTTATAAGATCCTGTCATTATGGCCGAGTCTGAGCCATTCCAGCAGCACTCAAACTTGTCGAAGATACAGTCGTTCTCGTAGAGTGAACACAACTTTGAACGCAGATATTCATGAACCTAAATGAAAAAATATTGATAAAATTAATTTCCTTCTTGTAATACAACTGAGAAATTATTGAAACTTACTGGAAAGCACTCCACGGGTCTAGATTCCATATGAAGATCCCATATTTTAATGGACAAATAGTCTCTTGATACCATGTATCGTCCTGAGTACGAAAATTTCACGTCCGATATGCTCGAAATAATTTCCGAAAAAAAGCTCCGATTCGTAGGGTCCTCCGGTTCATCAAACACTAAAACGAAAAATCATTTTGCTCAAATCCTTCAAACTACAAATCTTGCTAAACTATAAATCAATATTATATAGAAATTATTTACATTTTGAGTGCTTATCACAAAGAGCAGCTGCCCTCATATCGCACAAACGTATAGTTCCTTTACTGCTGCTATACACAAACATATTACAGCCGGTCGGGTGAAACTCAGAAGCGGTTATCACCTCAGTCAATTCTTCCATATTCGTAGGTTTAATATCTACAATATCTGTGGATCAAATTATTTAAAATATAAGTTAAACGATGTCACTCACACATGCAAAAATACTTATATTTAAGAATATATGGTAATTTAATAATACTATGAATTTTCAACTTACTAAAACTCTGGTCGGTAATTTCTAAATTCCATAGATTAATCCGTAAATCGTCAGCCGAAAGGTATGTTTCTTGGTCAGAATTTACACTTATGGAATTGATGTGATAGGTATGAGCGTTTGCAAAGAGTCGCCGCATACTTGCTTCCACCTGGAGCTGAGTGTGCTTGACGACAGGAACCTGATTGGAATGATTACACATTAAACTCTGGGTGTGATTAAAGTGCAATAGTAGAAATGATTGTAACAATTACATGGATTGATGTAATGGAGCTTGGGTCACGATAAGTGCCATTGTCATCCCTGAGGTTGAAGCCTTCAACTTTCCATTCCCGCTCGGCCACTTTCCAGAGTTTAATAGTTTTATCTAGAAGAAAATAAAAAACATTTAGTAAATACTACAAGTGTTTAGTGTACAAAGACGAAATTGTTACACCAGTAAAGTGATTACTTACCGTTTGTGGACAACAAAAAGTTGGACTGATTTTTTCGACGCAACCATCGAATTTTATTAATCTTTTCTTCAATTTCAAGACTCTTCAGGTAGTCAAACTCAGGCTCATGGCTTTGGAACGTATTGTATACGTTATACTCACCACGTTTCGGAATGCTGTGTTTAGACTAAACAAAATTTAAAAATAGAATATTCATTAAAAAATTATTTATGATGTTTATTTGATTAATACAATGAAAACAGAAAGCAAATTATTACATTGAAATATTTATAAACTCTTTTAATTCAAAATGTCTTCCGATCAATCCATTGAAATCGGCAATGAAATATTTATCTCATAAGTGAATAAAGCATATAAAAACACTTACGACAGGGTCTCGCTGAAATATAACAACTCGGCCACCTTTGTCTCCAGTAGCCAAGAACTCGCCATCATGATTGAATTCCACACACGAAATTATATCCGCTGCTTAGAGATTTTGTAACAAAAGAACGAATATACACAAAATGCCAGTATTCCACATATGGGTACAAGGGAGGTACGGGGATTGCGAAACTACTTCATATTTGTGAAATCCTACCTTCAGTAACATCATCATCCAGTGCTCCTTTCACCTGAGAAAAGCTCCATTGGGTCTCTCCACTGCCTGCGTTAAAGAGAAAAGACATGTGGCATCTTCCAGTGGAAAGCAAAATAATTTGAGCAGATACACCACGAAAAGTGATGATGATTTCCATGTTGTGCCGCAATGCAAGAGAAAACCAATCAAGCCAGTTCATTAATAATTAACCAGTTTAAAGTTCGTGCTCTCAGATTAAACCGAAAGTACTGAAACCAGCCAATGGCCGTAGCCGGCTGTGTTTACCTAGCTCTTGTCAACACGTTGCGTAACAAACCCCATCCATATATTCAAAAAGAAGCCAAAAATTGTGGTTAATTAGGATATACAAACTCCAATTCCAAACTCAATACAAGCTCCAAGAGGCAACGTTCTACTCTCATGTCTCTGTCGAGCTTCGGTTAGTGGTAATTTAGACAAATAATTTGCCTGGTTATCAATATGGTAATAGAAAACCATACACTTGGGCTTGCCATGGGAAACCGATCTGAAATTACATGAGAAGTGAGAAGGTTTGCTTTCCAAATATTTTCTGATAACTCGAGTTATGCTCTAAAACATTTGGAAGTACATAAAAAAAATAATTACTGGCTGACACGACTGGGCAAAATAAATGACTACGTTGTACTAGTTGAGTTCCTTTGGACTTGGGAGGAACTTTGAGAACTCCCGATAAACCGAAGAACGAACAAAAATTTAAATACCAATATAATATAAGCTTGATTTTGAAAAAAAATACTATACACTATAAGTGAAATCCCGATTTTAAATTAAGAAATCCTACTTAGGTAATGGTAATATTAAGATTTAAATGACTGGCTCTGAAGATTGGCTTCCACCTTGCACTGGGGCCTTTGCACTTGTCTAAATCCGGCTTACTATAATCATAGCTGTCAGCCTGGGCTGGAGACTCACCAGACCCGTCATTCACTAAGAGCATTTTCCCCGGGGAGCCTGAAATTTCATACAGAATGTGTGCTAATCCTTCTTTTAGAAAAATATTATAAAAATGATAATAAAAATAAAGCCCAGCCAGTCAGATTGGTCGGTTTTGAGGTTTAAATTCCTGTTTCTGCTCACATCTCTCATAAAGCAACCAATTTTACCCAAATCAAATACAAAACCAGGACTGACATTTTGATATTCGATTTGTATTTCCGATGGTGAATGGTGACCGTCAGGATCCACACTGATTTTAACAATCTAATCCTAGTACCTAGACAATTAAGCATTTGAACGGACCAACAATCAACATTCCGTAATTTAACGAACGTAACAATAAAGTAAAGTGGAAATTAGTTTCGGTTACAATTCAAATTGACACCGAAGACCATGAACGTGAGACTCTTTACGTTCGTAACGGTCAAAATTGCTTTACTTTCGCAGCTCCGAAACGCAGAGTTTTTTTGAACTTTGATTTTGACTATGTATGACTATGGACTTCTTTTGAGAATCCCGTCCTTGGGATATTCTTGGTTTGAGTAAGTTTGAATGATGTTACATACCTGAACCTCTTGTGTGGGAAAAGGAAGTCACTAATTAATAGTATTGTGAAGAAAATATAAAAAGTTTAAAGAACTGACTAATGTTTAGTTGTCGTGTGGTGAGCGCGTCCAAATAAAAGAGTAGTTTACGTAGGTATGTCTACGTACTGGAGTTGAGGACTGACTGACTAGTGGGACTATAGTGCAGTGCAGTGCAAGAGTACAAGTACAAGACGATCCTAAGACTCGGCACTGTCCTCTCACTGGACCAATGCTTGGAGGGAGACAGAAGAAAAGCCATGCCTCTCACTATCACTCTCACTCTCACGACACACTCCGACACCTATCTCCTCAAACACACACACACACACACATTACATTTCCGACCATCATCCCTAGGTATCACCGCTGGTCCACACGCTACCTCCACCGATCTGTCCCTCAAAAAACCCGGGATTTATTTCCTTACCGCCTTATAATTTCACGTCTCCTTGAACCTAACCAAAATATGATTTCCAAAACATAACTATAAAATGTTTAGAGAAAAACCCGGGATTTATTTCCGGCAATTCTTACCTAACATCCCAATAATAATCAATCATTAATATTATTACTATTAATTTCAGGGATTTCTACGCATATTTTATTATGTTTCCCTAAAGTTTACCTCTAACCTAACCAATTATTTGGTAAATATGATTTCCAACTCGGAACTTCAAAGAAAGAACGCGGTAAAGGGTGCTTCTAACCTAGCGTCAATTTATTTCAGGCTATTCTACCTGTATCGCATGTATATTATATTTATAAATGCCTTAAATGCTTCCATCTACGCCTAACATAATAAAAATTTGCAAAATTAATAATTAAGTCATGCAAAGTCAAAAGAGTTTTAATTGCTTGGAAGATGTCAAGTCAGATTCCAATTATCATGTAGACGATGACGATATGATTCCATAGAATCAAATTAGTCATTAGTATTACTTAAGTCCTTAATTCAAATATCTGATCGGATTTGGATGAATATACTATATACATATACAATCTGACTTTAACAATTACTGAACAATGTCCATTACTTGAACAAACATTCAAAAATCATGGAACGACATATTATTATGAAGGAATCCACACTTTCATCTGACTGGACTGCAACTGTAGTCTCTCAACACCTCAACTGGAAATGCTGGAAACCACAACAACAGATACACATACGAATACATACGAGGTTTGTGCTTTGTCTATCAGTGATGCGAGTTAGGCCATAACATTCACAACCAAGATGTGTTTATTGTTTCTCAATATAGTTTCCCTCAAATCGAAAAAAAAAGTTCCGATTTCAAGCTCTCTATCCTAGTTTTGAAAACTTCTTTCGATAGTCACTTGCCTTAGGTATTTTTCTAAATGTTGAAACGGGTAAAAATAAAATTCTAGGAGATGGATGGGTCCGGACTAAAACTAAAGGTTGGATGCAAAAGTTCGGATAATATACTATTTTCTCCAAGGAAGACTTTACAAGTCTCAACTGAATATGCCCAAATGAGAAAAAATTTCAATCATCGTACCTGTTTGGAAATACAACCACATGCACGCATCTTGCTATTGCCTTCAACTCACTTTCATTCCAGACACTTGACTGCCTTTGCTTTGCAGTACGTTCAAGCTACCTAATATACAGGTAGTACATACATTTACATTCCACTCCACACACTGACACACTCCACAGCATAGCCAGAGCAGTACACAAAGATTTTTTTTAAATTCTGATTCAACAACTTTCCGAATCCAAATTAACCGCTTGTTAAAACTTAAATCCTTACCTAACCTAACGTTCCTTTTCCTTTCCTGATATTGCCACCGCCACTTGTTACCTAGCCAAATCAATTTGGCTGACTCCAACTAATGCCAGGCAATATTTTAACAATTCCACCGCGGAAACTTTTCTAATCTAGATCGACAGAAAATTCCAAGATTAAACGCAGTCTTCCTTCGGTCTAACTAATAACCCTGCGTGTGACCAAGTTCGTTTTGCCAGAAAGAGCTGGTCATGACTGCAGTCATGAATCTATCGAATGTCTACAGGTCAGAAGTAGACATTGACAATGAAATGAATGATGGTTTTAAAATTATGTCCAAAATCCTTGACCATTCGATTCATATAAATATTTCAACGTGGATTCTAAAATATTTGTATTTTTTGAATGGAGCTCGAAATGATTAAAAAATGAAATGTAAATTGTTTTTTAGATGTTTAAATTTTGAAACTTACCTTCGAGAATCAGTGGTTTTTGAGTCCAGAAGAGGAGAAGAGTTGAGGCCAAGAAAGAGAGAAGGGTTGAGAGACAGGAAGATGTGAGAAGATGCGGATGGAGTGGAAGTGGACGTTGATTTGAAAACACAATCGGCTCTCAACTCTTCTCTTCTCGACCCACCAATACGGCACATAGTACAGGGTGCTCCATAACCTCTGCTTCCCCCAAAAAAGACCAACCAGAGGCGGGTAAAACCCGAGATATACATTTTCTGGAGAATCTTATAGAGGATGGAGGATCTAGCAAGGAATTTCAATTTCAAATCCGATTCGCTTAGCGGTGGGTAAGTAAAAGTGTGGCATGGGAAAGACCCTGAAGTGATGGATTCTTGAACGGTCTTTCGACAAAAACACGTCCAAAGAATTTTCTTAAAGTCCATCGATGTCATCTTCACCATGAATTTTCTGAGATATTTTCGAATGGTTTGGAGAAAATCGACTTTCAATGTAAATTGGAATAGGTACCGTAGATATTTTCTCAAAATGAGTCGCCATCGCCAGCGAAAACTCGGCTTTGTCCAGGTCCAACAATATTTCAGAAAATGCATAATAAATGTATAGGTAACAAAAGAAGATAGCATCGACGGATTTTGGGAGAAAATGTGCAAGTGCTTCTGTCGATAAACAGCTCAAGAATCCGTCTCTGAAGAGTCTCTCAATGCCGATTTTTACTTACTTGCATCGGAGAAACACCTCCCTAAATCCTCTATAAGATTCTCTACAAAATTCATATCTCAGGTTTTCCGCGACTCAGGCTGTCCGGCTGGTTGGGTTTTGGGGGGAGGGGAGCAAACGAACAAACCCAGCAAATGAACAGTAAACTCTATAATATGCCCTTCCTTGCAAGACCTTCCTTCCAAGCTTAATACTACGAAACCTTCACAGTAAGACCACTTGAGCATTCCGACCATCATTGTACTCGCAAACAGATAGAGCCGTGCTATGCCGTGTAACTGAGATTGCCAGTACTAAACTCACCGAACCTCTAAATTAAGCAAAATTCCTCTCCTCATGGCGGTCTTTTATATGTTTGGTGGGCAAGGCCAAAAATATTCAAAGGGTTTCCTGTGAATTTAAGAGATTTCTGGAAACATCATGTCAAACCGATATATCTTCCATTCCAGGTCCGGAATAATTTTTTGGAAAAATTATTTGAGAAATATTAAAGTCCAAAATCATTTTTATCAAAATTTAAAAAAGAATATTTGAAATTTATTTAAATTAAATGTTCAAAATTTCTTAAAAATTGATGTTAAAAGTTTTGGTCCCAAAGAGTATTGCTCCAGACGAAGAGACTTCCCTTAATATTGACTGCGGACTTGAATTTCGTGTCCACAAATTAATTCCCTTTGAACAATTTTGACCGTTGTCTTCGACGATCCCTGGAAGGTGCAATGAATTCGCAGAATTTATTTTACATTTTAAGGTTTTGATGAAATACCAGTTTTGCGGCTTAAAGCTGTAGAATTGTTAACCCTAACCTGTAAAGTAGAGTAGGGTGTCTAGCTAGAAATACATATTATGTAATATATATATACGACATTCAACACAAGTCACCATTATTGCATACACGATTTGTTTCAATTTTATTCTTTTTAATGTACTTTTTCCCGACGCATCATAAAATTATTGCCGTTCGCGTTCCTGCTATCATTTTTACGAAATTAAATAAAATCCTAGGACTACTAGTTTTATTATTGCGTATTGGGCAGATTAAATAATAGAGTTTTCGGGATTTTCGATACGTAAAACGTAATACGTAATACGTAAAAATATTTTCCG
>JAQFYE010006250.1:0-11001 GCA_034694305.1 Protaphorura glebata
AGTGAGCCTCGGGCGGGGAGATTACGCTCGGGTGGGAAAACTGCTTGTCGCGGAAAAGGACTTTCTGGACCACTGTGGCTTCTCGCTCCAATTTTTTAAAAATATTATTGTGTATTTTGAGTGGGCGTGTAGGCGAGATAATTAAATTCTGAAGTGGGTTCTATGGTAGGCCTTGCGGTACTACAATCGGTATATGTTCTAGAATTGGATACCACCCTGCGACAAAATCAACAGTTAAGGAGGCTAAAAAACTTTCCTCTCTCGGAAAAAGTGCTGTTACTGAAGAGATTTACGTGACAACCGTTCATAAAAAGGGTCACTGTGCGACATCGCTTCGGTCACTGGTCGATCTTAGCAAAGAATGTATCTGCTACAGGCATAGAGTTTGTGTGGTCACTAGTGGCATTGAGCAAAGAGAGAATCAGGTCACTAGAGCCATTGAGCAAAGAGTGCGTCTGGTCACTAGAGGCATTGAGCAAAGAGTGAATCAGGTCACTAGAGCCATTCTGCAAAGAGTGCGTCCGGTCACTAGAGGCATTGAGCAAAGAGTGAATCAGGTCACTAGAACCATTGAGCAAAGAGTGAATCAGGTCACTAGAGCCATTGAGCAAAGAGTGAATCAGGTCACTAGAGCCATTGAGCAAAGAGTGCATCTGGTCACTAGAGCCATTGAGCAAAGAGTGCGTCTGGTCACTAGAGCCATTGAGTAAACAGTGTATGAGGTCACTAGAGGCATTGATGTTACCATTGACTCATTCGGACGTCATCTTGGTCTTCATCATGCTTCGGAAGGTCAGCAGTACAACCAGGGAATTTTTGGGGACTCTCGCTGATGAATACATCCGTTAAAAAACGGACCCCATCCGCCACCAGTTGGTTATATTAGAAATGTAAATAGGGGCAGGAAAATTGGTTCGCTCATACGAAAGTGTGGTAATTTCAAATGGTTTCTCGCTTCCAAGTCGTATTTCTATTCTGCACAAAATATTGAAAAGAATCTATTAAATTAATGCATTCCTTCAATAAATTGATGGTTTTCCTCAAAGATCAAGTTGTTTTTGAGCTGAACGGAGCTAAGGAATGAAAAGCGTAAATAGAAAAGAGGGAAATGTTGGGCACTAAACAATTCTCCGGTGGATACGAATCATGAATTACTCGATTCAGCATTCATAAAGCAATTCCGGGAATTTTATGGACTGTCTGGGTCTGTGTCTAGTCTCGGTCGGACAAGGAAACCACCGTCAATGTCAATAATACCGGAAGGTGGATGTCTGATAGCGCAGTGTAGCCTATACATATATGTAGGTTACATTATGTGAGGTCCCGTGTCCCGGGTTCAATTCCTACGCTAACCTTTTTCGTAATTCTTTATTTTTAAATTCAAATTTTACACGTTGGATGGATACCTTGTGAAATGAGCTGAACCCTGGTCAAGCCTCATGACCAAGTCCAAATTGAATTTGAGTCTAAATTGAAAATATGTAGTAAAAGTAGTCTTGATTTGGTACTCGGGAATGATTACTCGACAGCCCGGGTCTTCTCCCGGTAGTCCCAGCTTTTATAACCCAGCCTTAATGGCTAATGTTAAATGAATGTAGTTGATTTCCATTATTTCCTTTGGGATTTTCACAGTGCATTATTTCATCCCAGTCGAGCTTACTGGATCGGAGCAAATGATCGAGAGTCCGAAGGGAATTTCCAATGGGCCAGCGGCCTTCCATTCGTTTATACAAGTAAGTCCATTGAACTTAATACTTATAACCTCCATTGTTTTACCTTCCAGACACCAGATTTTTAGATTATTCCTAGCTGTCCTAACCTTAAAAATTTCAACCCGATGATGAAATTACGGTCCGAATGTTTACAACAGTTTAAACTTCAATTTTTGACCGTAATTAAAGAAATTAACCAACAAAACTAAATTAAAATTGAAAAATGCGTCCCCTTTAGGTGTAATATATAATGTATGTCCTCGATAGTATAGTGGTAGGTATCCCAGCCTGTCACGTGGGTGACTGGGGTTTGATTCCCGCCCACGGAAACATTTTGTAGTCCGATTTATTCCCTTCAAACCTAAAATTCATTGATTCATTCATAAAACAAGCAAATTAATTGACATTCATCGTCATGTATGGTCAAACAGAACATAATGTTTTAGAGGAGAATGGGTTGTATTCCGTTTGGCCTAGGGACGGTACCCGTAGTAGTAGAAAACACTAAACTTCACAAGCAGTGCTGCCAATATATTGTCATTTCAACGAAATATTCATATATCTTTGTCAGCGCTACATAAAAGTATTTTTTCCTTAAAACTACTTCTACTAAAACTATTTAGTTCCAAAAAGCGTGGATCATGTGGTAAATTCCATCCGCCATAAAAAATGCCGGAAATTGAGTAAATCTTCGCGCAATAGAATTTATGACGTCATCAAAATTCGTAGGTTTATCCGATCCCGGGTGAACTCAAATCTCTCTAGCTTCGTAAGTGTCGCATAAAATATCTTGCATGAAATCTTAATTGGCACTAAACTTTACGATCTTGCAACACAGGCTTGAAACGTTAAAGGAATAATTTATTTCCATTCCAAACCAACCTGTGGTTGCTCGTAAAATTTGAAGATGTACATTTTGTTGAGTGCCTTGCCAGTGCCGACATCATATTCCATTGCATTATTTATTGACGGTTATGGTTGGATTTCTTTGAAGCGATTTTTAGTGGTGGTGTTTATGATCCACGCTGTACCAACCGCGCATTTCAAAACGTGATTCTTTGGAAAGGTGGAGTATTAAAAGTTAACCAACATTGTAGTGAAGTCGGAGTGAGTAAAACGCCACTGCTGGAATGTGTGCTTGTCCAGAAATATTCTAAAATCTAGGAATTGCTCTATTTTATTTTATCTAAAGGTTATTGACCACTACTACGTTCCCTGCGGTGCGTCCTTATTCAAATATTTGAAGTTTGAGCTACACTACGTCGTACTCTATGCTTGTTATGTACAGGCTCCCAAATATTAGTCGTATTCCGAACATATACAAAGGCTGATTCGTTACTTTAGGGAAAAATTTCAATGGCACTCAAAATTTTGGCGGAAAATTTGAAACTAGCAAAATTAACAAATGCACAATTCTGACTTTGAAATTCATTTCCGGTTCATAATTTTTTCCTAAACTCTGGCTGTGTACGCCAAAATTTTGAGGGCCATGGGAATGTCATTGAAAACTGTTCCAAAAGTAATGAATCACCCTCTGTATGTCGTTCAGGTACTTCTGAAAATAATCAAATAGCACGAATAGATTTGGGATCCTCTCTTGTGCAAATACAAACGAATGTGCTTCAAAATAACGAAAATTTGCAAACAAAATATTTACTCCAATTGTTTATTTACTTCGATGACAGGGTTTTCCAATAATTTTGTTTACTTCATGGCGTGGGATAGCAATTGACTGGCTGACAGTCGGATCCGCTAAAGTAAATGAGGAACATTAATTGATAATCGCATTATCAATCAAAAAAATTATGGCATGTTCCACTATTGCGGTTTATTTTCGTGTAGATTGGGTTGGTTTCCATTTGTCCTGGAGAATTGTTCTCCAGGAAAGAGAAAAAAAATTTATTTACAATAAATCGGGCATATTTTAGCAGAAAACTTTAAAAGATGCCCGAAACCGGTAATGTCATTCCTCCTAATTCTATTTTCATTCTCTAACAACATCTATCGATTTAATCTAATGTCAGTTGAGGTAGGAAAATTCAGCCCCTAGTCCTATATTTTTATACACGGCAATATTTCTGGTAGTGGGAACGAAATTGATTAATAATATTGACTTTTAATCTCCCTGAGGGTTTGACTTTATATTATTTCTTGATAAAACTTAACTTGACAACGTTTTCTATAAGGTAAACTCATACTGTCCAAATCAAATTTATTATTTTAAACTAGTGACTCAAGTTTTCCAAAGTCCTCATTCACATTTTTTCTGTTTTGACAGTATGAACTTACCTAGTAGATTAAGGAAGTTGTCGAATTACGTGCGTAGATTGATTTTTTGTGTACTTTTCAGATTGGTACCCAGGGTGGACGGAGACAGGGGGTGAGGTCGTGAATGCTCAGCCGAATGATGATGGGTTGAGCGGTCAAGACTGTGTTGAACTCAGACAACAATTCTCATCAACGATCCCCCCTTGGGGGAAATCTACGACATCTTTAAATTCTGTCAATATGAAACCAACCACTCGCTCAACAAAAACTCAGGAAAGGGTTTATTGGAATGATCGGAATTGTGAGGTCAAGAACTTTTACCTCTGTGAGAAGGTCAACCAACCAGGTACGAATTGAATTTCGTTGCGCGTAGCAGTGCTGACGAGCGTTTACGTAGATATTAGCGCGGAAAGGCGAATGTCTTGACTATTTTTCCACCAAACACGTCCAAAATATTTTTTTTCGAATCAAAACTAATTTTTATTATAAGGTTGGCCAATACTAAATAAAATATTTGAAAAGAGTAGTACCATTTTGGAAATAATAGAGTTTTGGGCTACCTACATGCGCATAGTAGTCAAAATGTTTTGGGTGAACGTTGGTGATTGAATTGAATTGTGGAGCGTACCGTGACGGTGAACTCTTGAAATGGGAAACGAAACCTTGAGAGGATAACGGAAGAGCTGTCAAGGATACCTGTCGAGGATCCTCGTATTTCTGTGTGTGTGTGTGTTCGTGTGTCGGGTGAGACTGACGTAATGAATCTTTGGTCCTATTCCTCCAGTCCTGGACTTCCTGTGCAACCGAACAATTGAAGTCGGACCATCTCACGTGTCTCCGGTCACATTCACAAGTCCTACATACCCTAGTGCTTACCCGGACAACACTCTCTGTTTCACGAGGATTCAAACACTCCCGGGCTACCAAATCATTGTCGACTTTGATGAGTTTCTCCTCGAGGATTCGCCAAGGTAAGACCATACTCAGTATAGTCATTTGGCACAAGGTAAGCGTGTGACATGTACAACCTGCTTCTGATCCCAACCCGGAAGCATATTGTAAGATTCTCATGCCATAACACTGTTATGTCCAAAACAGAAGTCTGTCTTAACCTAATGAAAAATTACATAATTGCAATTAATTATTTAAAGAAATTCAATTTTTAAGTTATTGTAATTAATTACTTAAGAAATTGTAATAATTATTTACTTTCCAATTTTTGCCAATGTAACTGTAATCAATTTCTTTCTAATGTTTCTCAATATAGTCCCAATCGATTACATTTCTGATTTTTAACATTTAATCGTAATTGATTACTTTTTTAATTTTTCTCTATGTAATCGGAATTGATTACTTTTCCAATTTTTAAGATGTAATCGTAATCGATTACTTATCTAATTTTTCTATATGTACTCGTAATAGATTACTTTTCAAATTTTCCTCGGTGTAATCGCAATCGATTACTTTCTAATGATTCTAAATGTAAGCGTAATCAATTACTCTCCTAATTTTCCCCAGTGTAATTGCAATCAATGACATTACAGTTTTTCTCAATGTAATTGCAATCAATTACTGTTCTAACTTTTCTCAACGTAATTGTAATCGACTACCCCTTTGATTTTTCTCAGTGCAGTCATAACCGATTACTTTTCCAATTTTTCTATTTGTAATCGTAATCGATTACTTTTCCAATTTTTCTATATGTAATCGTAGTCGATTTCTTTTCTAATTTTTCTAGTTGTAATCAAAATTGATTGCTTTTCTAATTTTTCTATACGTAATCGTAATCGATTAGCTCTTTAATTTTTCTATGTAATCGTAATCGATTTTTTTCTAAGTTTTATGTATGTAAGCGTGGTCGATTACTTTTATAATTTTTCTATATGTAAGCGTGATCGATTACTTTTCTACTTTTTCTATATGTAATCGTAATCGATTAGTTTTCCGATTTTTCTGAACGGAATCGTAATCGATTACTTTCCTAATTTTTCTATACGTAATCATAATCGATTACATGTCTAATTTTTCTCAATTTAATAATTTAATTACCATAAAATATCGGAGTGGAATTTGAACTTGCAATCAAAGCTCCCTTGTTCTTGTGACCGTTGAGCTCATGATGAGCACATTTCTCTTTCATTACCTGTTTCTTTCTTTCTTTCTTTTGAACTGGTTGTGTACTAGGAATTCTCCGAGTTCTTCTACGCACTTCCCAACATTCCATTCCATTCTAACGGGTAATTTCCTTGAAAGTAAAAGCGAGGCAGAGGAATGTATGAATAGACTAAACACTCGATTCACTCAATCGTGTTCTGCCATATCTACGAGATCCATAGAATTCTTGGAATTCTAGCAGTCGCAACAACATGCACAACTTACAGGGAGTTCCAGAAAATATGTACGACTAAAAATTCGACTTGAGTGACTCCAACTCCAGAAAAGGCAAAATGTATGTGGCACAGTAAAATGTCTGAATTTTTTGGGGCGACCCTGGATAGGAATTTCAATTTCCTTGTTTGTCGTTCATTTTCTTTCCAACTATAAAATAATGGAAACAAGTACAATTTTCCATAGGGTTCAGAGTAATCTCACACGTGATTAGATTTCAAGGAGCGATTCTATTATCTCAGGCTCAACCCAAATCTTCAAGTAAATGCCTCCACGCCTTCCAACTTCAATTTCCTGCCTTCTGCCTCCATTTTTTCCAAAATATTATTGTGTATTTTGGGTTGGTGTATAGGCCAGATAATTAAATTTCTAAGTGGGCTCAATGGTACGCGTACGCCTTGCGGTACTCGAATAAATACACAAACATAGAATTGTGCGCCACCTTGCGGCAAAATACACGATGTTACTATGTGTGGCGCATTCTTCATCTTTCTTTCTTTCTTTTGCTGTGGTAAATCGAGAGGATTAAGCCCAGAGAGAGAACTGATGATCAATTAACGTCATCTCATTTCATGCTTGTCTTTTCAGAAATATAGAAAAGACTTGTCTTAATTAATTATCTTCATTTTCCTTTGGATCCAGTGTCACTCGCCTTCCAGTTGTTACTGTGACACTCTAATCTCATTTATTCTTTTGTTCGCTGAAACACAAATGCCGGAAGAGTAATGAGAATCACCTAATTTTGCACCACCCTAATCCTTTTCTGTCCTCTGTGCTAATTAAGCTTTCTTAATTAGATTTATATCTTTATCTAATTCCTTCGTGGTATTACAAGGAAGTTACATTTCAGAATAAGCTGTTGCAAGTAAGCAGACCAAGGAAATAATAATTTAGAGTTTCATAAAAAAAATTACAAGGGAAGCTCACGGGATGAAGGTCTGAAATAGACCTGCCATTCACTTTTTCACACCATTTTGAATCCCCTGACATGAAAACAGTTAAAAGTCGCGTGTACAAATGAAGTACTTTTTTTGGCCCATATTCAAAAATTTGATTAAAAAATCCGGAGGTCCCTCCTTTGGAGAAAATGGAATCGTGTGTAAAAATGCATGCTGTTTCCGGCGTTCTTCATTTTGCGTCAGTGTTGAGATATGCCCATTAGATGCATTACAGAAAATTTTGAAAAAATTAAAAATAATTTTTTTGTCAAGATTTTGATTGGATATACAAGAGAACTTAAGGAACAAAAAATTTTGTAAGAAAAAGTATTTTTTCTGTAATGCATCAAATGGGCATATCTCAACATTGACGCGAACTGAAAAACGACGGAAATAGCACGCATTCTTACACACGATTTCAATTTTTCAAAAGGGGGGAACCTCAGATATTTTTAAATCAAATATTCGAAGATGGGTCAAAAGAAGTACTTAATTTGTAAACGGGACTTTTAACTGTTTTCATGTCAGGGGATCTGAAATGGTGTAAAAAATTGAATGGCGAGTCTAGGTCAGACCTTAATGTCGTGAGCTTTCCTTCTTAGTGTCGTTACAACAGACCGGATACATATGCCATCTAGACTGCGTCATGGCCAATAGCTAAAAATTTATGGCTATTCAGAAAAATCGTGAACATGGAGGCTCTGGTGAGGTGAAGGATATTCTAGAAGATTTATTTGAAAAAAATATGAATATTGAGGTTCTTGTGAGGCGAAGGATTTTGTGAAGATTTTTGGCCTTCATTTGAAATTCCATTGGAATCCGGGTTCCTTACAATTTCTTGGACCTGGAAATGTGAGTTTTGTGTGTGGAGTAGGAGTAGGAGTCCTACCACCCGTGGAGTTCTCTAAAGTGTAATAAGTACCCTTTCTCGTCTCTCTCTGTGATAAATAACCGCTTTGAAATTTCTGGAAGGAGAGAGCCGAGTCGAAAGCCAACTCATTTTCCCCGGGATTTATGTTTCGACCGAACTGTACGTTAGAGTTTGAGAAGAGAATGCGAATGCACGTGAGGTAGTCCCATGGTGTTAGAATACCCGGGTAGAATAGAAAACCCATGTGAAAAGCTACAGGTGATCGATTCAATTTCTTACTCATTTACCCTACGTGCCATTGTATTTTCCCCATCGCCACTAAGCTCATTGTGAATTTGTGAATCACTGAGATATGTCCTTCAGCTCTGCAACTTCAAATCTTCAAACAATATTTCTCCACTCCACGTGTTATCCTTTCCTAAAATACATTTTTCAATGAATAAATTATTATAACCAGAAAATGCAGCGCATAATATATTCTTTTTGAATTTTTCCGACTAATCTTACCTTACCTTATTCAATTTTCAATTTCTTACCTTTAACAATATCACATTTTCTGACGTGACCTTGGCCATTTATTTTCTCAAGCTTTTTGTCAGTGATAACTAAAAATATCTAATTTAAATGCATACGTCAATAATCCAATTTTTCGGTGTCTTTTATGTCAAAGGTGACCTTGGCAGAGTTTCTGCTTCGAAAATTTAAAAAAATAATGAGATTTGGAATTTCTGTTTGAAACGTTCTGACACAGTCAAAAATAGATTTCGGAAGAAGGTGATTGAATTTCGCTGCGTTTTAGACATATTGTGGCCTATGGCCCACTGAACAACTTTTGTGAAGGTCAAGCCCCAAAAGATCTAACAGTTTGGCCGCTGGAAATAAATTGGTCAAATGTAATTTATGACGTCACAGAAATTCATGATGACGTTACAAAATGTCTTCCGCACATTTATTTCTAGCAGGCACGGCTATTGCGTAAAAAACCAATTAAAAACGGCATGGAAGGGATGAGACTGAATTAAACGAAACCCAAATATAGTGCAGTCAGTGTTTTAATCATGAGATTTTGACCCTTTCAGTTGCAAATACGACTCTTTGGAAATTCGAGAAGATGAGTCTTCAAAGAACTCTTCCGCATTGGTGGAAAATAGAAAAGTCAAATTCCGGCGGTTTTGTGGAAACTGGAACAAGAAACTTAAACTTTTACGACATGTTTCAACCTCGACTGGATTGACTTTAAAATTTGAATCAGACTTCTCACATCATTTCCCGGGATTTAAAGCACATGTCTATGTACAGAAAGGTAAGCACGTGACTTTCAAATATCTAAGGTACTTGTTCATACCGCCAGATGGCAGAATCATGGTGCTTCATAATGTAGGAACCAAAAGGCGCGAATCTTGCGTCAAAATTTAATATATTCTGACAACATAAACTAGTCATGCCAAATTTTTAACAAGTTTTAGAATTTATTTCATCAATTTAAAAGTACGTATTAAAAATTCAAAAATTTTGTCTATTGGTTTGTTAGGAATAATCTGTCAATTTTTAAAAAATTCGCAGCCGTTTTCCTCTCGACTGGGAAATTCGCTCAATCACTTAATAAAAATTGAAAATAACACGAGGTTCTAAACAACCTTGCAGGACTGCGCATTAATTAATTTAAAGTTTTACATAATTTGACATTTTGGACGATAATCAATCAAGACTTAGAAAATTCTTTTGAAACTTTCGAGCTGGCTGTCATGTCCAACTTTTCATAGATGTCATTCGGGTTGAAATTCGTTCAATCATTTCACCGTTCAAAAACATGTGTCAAGTCTCTAAACTTGTTTCAACTTTTTTTTTTCTTCAAAAAACGAGTTGTGACGTCATCCAGGACCGATTATGTATTTTTTTTCCGACATTAAATTTAATTAAGTCTATTCAGAGTGCCCGAGACGCAGCAGTGCAATAGTACAGTATTTGGTAAACCCGAAACCGCAATAATTTCGGTGTTCACAAAGAAACTGAAAATTGAAAAGGAAATTGTTTCCTTGGAAGAAAAGAATGAAAAGAAAGAAAGAAAGGCGGAAACGGGAGTAGGTCTGTAACAAAAGATAAAATGGTTGAGTCAAACGCTTGTGGTTAATTCAATTGGAAAATTGATCTACACCTTTGGAATTTGGGGAAATAAACCGGATTACGATCCCAACCATAGAAATTCCTTGTATGGACTAGAAGTTCAAACATTTTGTTGTACTACACGACCTCCGAGTTATTTGTATCATCTATATATAAGGACGTACACGTACAGGGTGGGTCATAACTTCTTGCACACCAGAACATCAGGAAAATTGAACATTTTCTCCTCAAAACCGCACTACGCCAAAAAAATAAAATTTGAAAAATCCAAGGATATTACAATTTTGGTTGAGATATATTTTCCAAATTTACAAACATTTGACCATTTCTTTATCAAAGATACGTAGGAGAAATGAAAGTTTGAAAAATCAGTCTATATCAACCTTTCTGCAAATTCTTTACGTAAATTTTGGGTTATTTGACCAGTTATTCTCGGAATATCACTTTCTCGAGATGGATTTAGGATAAAACTGGTGGTTGAAGAATTCCCCAAAGAAATTGACAGATAGGTTGATGTCGTCAGATTTTTAAAGCTGCCAAATCTATATATGACAAAGAGTGTGATTTGCACTGAGTTCTCGAATTCTAAACGTGGATTTGCGGAAAAACTGATCGAATATCTCACAAGGAAGGTACACCAAGTGTTGGTCGAGTTGAGTGTCAAGGGCTATGCCACTTTGAAGACCATCCAAAATAATGG
>JAQFYE010006251.1:0-11000 GCA_034694305.1 Protaphorura glebata
TCGAACTGAAAAAGAATAAAGGTAAATGTGAACACTACCTATCTTCGTCATGATTACTCATTTAACATTTACAAGTTCGATTCTGAGTTTAATCTGGGGCTGAGTTTTAGCCTGTCCAAACAAAACCCAGTTAGACTTAAGTATCTTACTCGATATATTAAATATATGTAGGTGTGTGTAATGAACATAAACTGAACAATTTCAACATTTTTTATGAGTCTCCCGCACTTGGTACAGTGGTCATTGGATGTTTATTTGTACAATTATGATAGTTTTAACTGTTTACGAAAGAGGAGCTTGGAGGATGACGGCAACTTGCGTAATAAATTATTTTTTAATTTAGAATTGCGAATGAAAGGGGCGTGAAGTACGCGGCTTGTGGTGTGGAACGGTTGGGATAGCGTAATGGGGGGTCTGCCCAATACCAAATGAGAGCGGCCATCATACCTCAGTCAAGAAATAAAGGACAATAAATACCTAGGTATACCCATTTGAGCACACTCATTCCCTATCCATTCCACCATAACCCATTTATACTCACCCACACCACTCTTAAGCCACTTAACGTTTCCAATTCAAACGCAACCCTAGCCACGCGGCTCAGACGGGGATCGGCCATCGCTTGGGGCTTTTGGTGGCCTCACTGACTTAAGTGTTTTTGATGTATATTATGAAGTTTTTGGCGACTATTTTGGTGATTCCGGCAGCTCCGGCATATTCGGCGAATTAGTCACACCCTAACTTAAGTATGTTAAGGATACACGAAAACTAATAAATTAATTATTATGTATTACATAATATGATACAAAACTAATTGAGAAAAATTATACTATATAAATAGTATAGCGCAAGGTACGGCTATTCTTTAGCGTACGATCTGGTTCCACCAGAATTTGAGAACACATAAATAGGTTTTGGTATGGTCCTTGGTAATGGTTCATATTAATTATCTTAAACCTACCTTGATGATTTTCGTGGATTCTATGATAGTCACAAGCTTGGCTCTGACTATCTACTATCTACATCTATATATGACGAAAACTGGCGCCAATTACCCTTACGTACAATACACTAATAAATTGTGATTATTGTTTGTTACAAGTTACAGGACGTCATCTTCATTGAGACACAAGTATGTTGAATGTGGAAGGTGAAGAAGTCCATTTGAATTCCTCAATTCTTCCAATTCCATGATTTTGTACTCTGAGTTGAGTGATTTGAATTTGGAACGAAAGAACTGATACAATCTCCATAAAAGTTTTTGATTGACACAAGGCTGGATGCAAAAACAATTGAACGGGATTTCATCACGAGACGGTCCGAATGTAAGAATGAATTTCTCAATTTTTGTATTACTGTCCAACTGTAATATTGTCCGGTCTTTCCAATTCTTTTGTTGAATACGTTTGGCGATAATTGGATTCCAAGCTGAACAAACTAAACGATATTTCGGTAGAAGAGTGTCGTCCAATTCCAACTTTTCAAATATTTTGTTCAAAATCTGAAATAAAATAGAAAATTTCATCAGAGCTCCACCCTTCTTAGCATCTTAATGTTTGGAGTGCTAATTACTATTGTGTTTATAAATTAACTTTCAGAATTCTAGTTTCAGATTTGGAATTATCGTTTATTATTAAATTGTTTGCAATAATTGTAACTTAGAATTGAATTAGTTTGAGGTTGAGTGGCGGTTCCACATGGCACATAAAATTCTTTACCACAATACAAAAAATTAACTGGGGTTGGTTATTTCAGGTTAGGTTAGGTAGTTTTGGGTTGGGTAGGGTAGTTCTGGTTAGGTAGGTTATGTAGTTAGGTTTGGAAGTTTAGCTAGGTTAGCCCAGGTTAGGTTGGTTAGCAATAGGTAGGTTTTAGGTTATGTGTGTTAATTTCGGGATAGGAAGGTTCGCTTATGGCTAGTAGGGAAATTTAGGTTGGATGCGTCAGTTTAAGGCTTGGTGGGTTAGTTTAAGTTAGGTAGGTAAATTTAGGTTAAATTCGTTAGTTTAGGGCTATGAAGGTTAGCTTATGGCTAGGTAGGTAAATTTTGGTTAGGTGCGTTAGTTTCGGGCTAGGTGCGTTACCTAATGGCTAGGTAGGTAAATTTAGGTTCTCATTTTGTGTCATTGTTGAGAAGTAAAAAATGTCAATATAATTTCTACGAATGAACTTTTTAGACCAAATATTCGGAGATTAGGTTAGGTTAGGTCTCATCTGCGCAGACGACTATTAACTTCATATCTTCAATTTAGCAAATATTTCCTTTGTAACACTTTGACTTTGCGTTTTAGGTTAAAATATATATATAATAATTCGAGGGGCACAGCCACCGGCTCTTTTTTCAACAATTTCAAAATTTTCTTTTGGAATTTACAATTTGTAAAAACTGGAATTGCCCTTTAAGTAACAGATGCATAATTGTAACTGTAATTTCTCACAATCTAATTTCAAAAAAAAATTGGCCAAACTTACAGAGACAGGCAAAAAAAGTACTTCAAACAAGTCGTCGGGGCAAACCCCGACGACTTTATTGCATTTAATTTGTATTTAACTGTGGTTCATTTTCATGCTATTTGCAGGAAATACAGTATGGTGGGTCTACGTTGGAGCATCAGTTGAATTAGTTCCCTTGTAAGACTCAGACTTTGGTTAGGCTAGGTCATAGGTCCAGAGATAGACAAAGGGTAGAGTTCAGAGGGTGTCTAAGGCAGAGGAATTATGTTGGGTCAAACAAATTTGCGGCCGACCGGACGCCCTCCGCTTGCCGCGGTCTCCGCGGAGGGGCCGCCGGAGGCGAATTTAACTACAGAGGACATGGAGCGCCAGCGCCACTTTTACAGGAAAAATGGCGGATTTTTTTTGCAATTTTTCCTAAACCTGAATCTCAGAAAGTGATAATTGGCCCGGAGGGCCGACATTTTTTTTAATATTTGACCGTATTCGGTTAATTTTAGGGGTCTGAATTTCTTCACAAAAATTTGGGGTTTCGTATCCGTACCCCTCTAAAAATTTTAGGGGTCTAACACCCCACGCACCACCCCTTTGTCCATGACTGTAAAGGTCACCCGAGGTCAATATTGACTTCACAGAAATTCCTTGTTCGTGACTGTTCGTGACTAAGTACGATTTTACGGTGATTAAAAAACTTAATTTTTTTCAAAAATCATATTTTCCATGTATTTTCCTCCAAAAATATCTTGCTTACAGTATTCCAACTACGAGGGGTACCCGGACTAATGTTTGATACAAATAAATGTACTAATTCAATAATTTAATTTTACCAATCCATTTTGCATGGCCTCACTGACTGAGTCCGAATTGGACAAACCCGAACCGACTGGAACAGGACACATTTTGTACATTCAAATCTGATCCGACACTATTTATTGAAATAATAAGTGTCACCGTGAATCGTGGCCGTTACATTACATTATATGTTACAAATTTTTGTAATCAATTAGTGAAATTGAAATAAAAAAAAATGAGAACAATAGAATTTATCGTGAAATTCTTCAATTTGTATTTGACAGGTTTTCCACTCTTTCCATTGCAATGAATTCAAAGTCATCTCAATGGGTCTCCTTAGCCGTGCCGTAACGTATGGGTAATCCCAAACTGTACTGAGATTGAGATTTGGCCAACTGTGCTCAAAAAATTCATAATATTTTTTTTCTGTAAAATTTTCAATTTTATTTTGACTTTTTGAAAAAAAACGAAATAGTAATTAATGCCTTTGATGGGCACCTCTCAACAGTGACATTGACATGGAATTAAAAATGGAATATTTGACACGCATAAATTTCAAAAGGGAATTTCGTTAGCCTGAATATCGAAGATAGGCGAAAATGAAATTGTTCATTAGTACAGACGACTTTTAACATTTCTGATGTCCGGAGATACAGGTTGGAGCGCCACCTCATGTCGTTCCATTGTACGAATCACCTTGGGACAACCTACAAATTACTAAAGACCTACACTTGCAAACATTTTGGTCACCTCTCTTTCATAATTTTCATCATTGATTTTTCGTTATTAACTTTGACCTCCGACATTAATTATACAATTTCTCAACAAAATCCTTCACTTTCGGATTATCCGACCACACAAAATTTATTTTTATAAATCTGCCAATTAATAATCATGACTACTGAAAATCAAATTAGAATCTATAGGTACTTTTATTCGCATTGTTCAATCATCTCGGTACATTTCCATTCTCATAATTTAAATATTTATTAATAAATTCCTACTGTTATATTTATGTCGATATCCAACCATCATCACTAGCTGAATACAATCGTGACATAATGTGTTTATCAGTTGAGGTAATTCATTAATCATTAAGTTTACATTAAACTTTTTCACAAACGCTTTAGGCGGAGTAACTGCCTCAGGTTGACTTATTGTTAGTTGACAGTTGTCTTCAATCATATTTGATTGTGTTAATTGCCTCTCCTTCCTTTCCATATTATTCCAAAATATGTGCGTGGGATTTTCACAAATGCTAGGTCATTTATTACGTAATTGCTGAAAGAATGTGTGGAATACAAATTATCGATGCTTGTGTTTCGTGAGAAGTTGTCAGTTAATCTCTTTTTCTGTCTATCAGAGGGCTCATTACCAAGAATTTGAAATACGTAGCTGTTGACCCTACACTACAAATATTGACGAACATGTAAACATCGACCTTTACCGGACAATTGTTTTGTGGATAGCCATAAAATATTTATCGTAATCGTTTTTACAATCCATTTTCGATCAATGGCTAATCGATTTATAGTCAATTGTACAAATGCGTACCTAGTCATTTAACAAATAACTGTCAATTGTAGTCGTCACTCGTCAGTCGTTTTGAGAATTGCACATTTGGATTAAGATAAACACTATGTGGAGTAAATAAATTTTATGAGATTATATGCAGTCGATTTATAATTAGGTCAAACGTCGATTTATAATAATTTGGAATAATTGTGCAGCATATTTTAAGCTTTTTTGCGATCTGACATTTAATAAAATTATATTATATTACTCTAAATTGTACGGAGGGTAAGAATCGAATAATGATACAAATAAGCAATGGGCGGAAACAATGATATACGTAATTAACTTGTCTTAACTTTTTTTACCTATCAATTGTTCAAATAAGTGGCTAATAATTTCGTCAAACCAAAACTCCTCGTCAATATAAAATTTAAAGTGACGACCATTGTAGCGTTATACTTACTGGGTGTTTCGTCTTTAAAGTATTTAATATTTTTATTCTATGTATAAAGCTCTTGTGAGCATTTATTTGCTATTTAATTATTTATTGTGCATGTCTGCAGCCCGGCTTCTGTGTAAGGGAAAATATAAATTGGTGTAATTCACTGTGCCTATATACATTTAAAAAATATATGGTGGTTTTAATTCGAATAAGACTATTGAGGACGATTGAAGTGGGAAGCACACAAAGTTATGACACACATTGTATATTTCTATTGACGGAGGAGAAATATTATGAGCAGAGACTTGGCGATTGGTTTCGGGAAATGTTTATTTGAGTCTTCAGCTCAATAGTGCATACAATATGAAGACTAAATGTCACATAGAATGTACCCACCGCTCTCTATTGAATTATAAATGCTTTAATACAACAAAAGCGGTCTTGAGCATTTCTAAGTAAGAAAAGCTCAAGCACGACACGACACACGACCATCCTGTGGCCGGAAAACAATTCGGTGCCTGCCAATTCCATCTGTATAATTTAGGATGGCCACACAGTATCTAGAAGGCAATGCCGGAGCGGATGGGTTTGACAAAGTGCCGATTTGTCTACCGTAAATCCCGTATTATCTGAATTTGACTATTTTACAGTCAGTGCCATACTCTGGATAAAATTTGAGCCAGAAAACCAATGCTCTCGCAAGCATAAAATTCGTAATTGATACTAAATAACACCCTTACAGTGCGCTACATATGTATCAGAATAAAATCTAAAAGACTTAAAACCAAAAGCTAAAGAATACAAAAGCACATAATCCATAATTAATTTTCCTGGCATTTTTCTCCAATGATATTTGCCCCAATGTAATCTAAAATCCAATTTGTACTGCATGAACAGGAAAACAAAGGGAATTATCGTGGAGGTAATCGAGACTAAAACGTCATCGATAATTTGATAAACGCGATATACAGTAACATACATTCACCCTTGAAGAACCTCCGTTGAGCCATCGCTTCAAGTAATCAATACTCCAGTAAAGCAAGAATTTTCTAATAAAAGTAGAAAAATAGGTATGCTTGCACACGACACCCTTTTCCATTTTGAACTATTCATGGCATGTCTGCCAATATAAGAATTAATGTGCACGTGCCGTTCTACTAATGCATTATAAATGTTTTAATTCAATTAATAGTTAAATAAAATAGTTGTAAACAAAGAGGAAGTCATGCCGAAAAAAGTAGGGATGGGTGGCGAATTTTGTATTTTTGTTGTCGCTTCCTTTCCAATTGTTTTAAGAGGTATCGCTTCTATTCACTATAACTATATCATTCATTAAATTATTTTATATCATAGCTTCCTTAAATTTCTTTTACTCAATCTAATAAGGTACTTCGCTTCGTTACCAGTATGTTTCAGAGGTATCGCTTCCATTCACATTTTAAAAGCATATTATTCTTTCTTATTCATTACAATTTTTTCTAATATTGCTTCCAGAAATTGTTTTTACTCAATCTAATAAGGTACTGTGCTTCCTTACCAATTGGTTTCAGACGTATCGCTTCCATCCACATTTTAAAAGTATATTATTCTTTTTCCTTCATTTTGGTATTTTTTTCTATTAGTGCTTCCAGAAATTGTTTTTACTCAATCTAATAAGGTACTGTGCTTCCTTAACATTTGGTTTTAGACGTATCGCTTCCATCCACATTTTAAAAGTATATTATTATTTTTTCTTCATTACAATAATTTATTTTTTATTTTTGCATCCAACTTTTTTATTTATGTTTATGTTTTGACTGTCTATATCTTTTATGGACGCTTTGCACAATGTTGATTCGAAACCCTTTCTATTTCTTTTCATTACGAAAACTAATTTGTATTATTGCTTTCCCAAATTTCTTTTCCTCCGTCAGGTAAGGTACTTTGCTTCCTTACCGATTGGTTTAAGATGTATCGCTTCTATTCACACTTACAGCAATACCATTCGTTTTTTCTCTTCTCATTCCGAATATTTTTTTCTATAATGGCGTCAACCTTTTATTATTTCAAAACAATTGTACTCATGGACGCTTTACACAATGTTGATTCTAAACCTTTGTACTTTGTATGTTGTGTTTTTGTTGTTGCTTCCTTTGTGTTTTAAGTTTTGCTATTTGCGATCTGTATTATTCGTTCTGAAAACGAACATACGAACATATTTTCTGTTTTCGCTTCCGAATTTTCAAATTTATTTTTTAATATTTCCAATTTTATGGACGCTTTGCACAATGTTGATTCGAAACCATTTGTATTTTTTTTCGTTACGAAAATTAATTTGTATTATTGCTTCCCCAAATTTCTTTCCCTCCATCTGGTAAGGTACTTTGCTTCCTTAACGATTGGTTTAAAAGGCATCGCTTCTATTCATTCCATTCATTCCTCTTCATCAGACAAATTATTTTCTATTATTGCTTCCAAATTTTTTTTGTTTATTTTTATACTATTTATATTTTTATGGATGCTTTGCACAATTTTGATTCGAAACCTTTGTAAGTTGAACGTTGTTTGTTTGTTGCTGCTTCCCCTGTGTTTTGATCTTTGCTGTCTGCGATCTAAATTAATCGTTCTGTCAACGAACCTAAGTAGAGCCCGTGCTTAGCAATGTACCGTTTTGCAGCGCTCTAGCTTTTCTAGGCATTTTTAGCCTATTACTTTGGAGCATAAACATCAGTCCGGAGCACTTTTAGGAGATAATACCATGTCTCGCCTTAAAACGCACGTACAGACGGACGGACTGGGCATCCGCACTAAGTCATTTTCTCCGTATATTACGTCGCATGACTTAATAAGCCCTCTCAGCTCGCAGTACCTTGAAAACGCCAAAAGAAAGGTAATACAACATCTACATTTCGACCAGTGTGGAGAGCATTCGAGTTGATAAGCCAGTACTACTTGATGTGACTTTTCATGTAAGTACATTTTTATATTTTATATTATAAAGTGATTTTCATATGGTGGGATTGATCAGGTATTTAGCATTGGAAATTTTACTTCTGACATATTATAGCCAGACAAATTTCGAACAAATAATTTTTTCATCAGAAATCTGTACAACACATAAAGTAATAATTGAAAATATGGAAATAACTTTTAACATAGTCGTGATATAAACAGCGAAAAGATAGTCAAGAATCGTTTAAAAAAATATATCACTTCTCTCTCAGCCAGAAGTTCATTACAACCAAGTGCGAAAATATGTCAGACGAAATTGGAGAGATTCCTCCAAATCATGTGACAGTGACCATTCAATGGGTTGAAGAAAGAACCGGCCTCTGCCTCTGGCAAAACATTAAAACAAAGGTAATAATTCTAGTTAGTTATTATGTGCTGCGTATAAGCAAGACATTATGTGAATGTGTCTACCCGTCCTTCCGTCCACACTTTTCATGCAGTAAACGTTGACGGATTTCGACGAAATTTTCAGGGTAGGTACGTAAGGTCACAGGACACCAGTTTTAACATGACCTTGCCAGGTGACCTCCGCGGTCACCAGAGGTAACGTGCAGTAAATGTTGACGGATTTTAACAAAATTCACAGGGTAGTTATACAAGGTCTCAAGAATCACCGAGTATTAATATGACCTCGCCAGGTGACTTCTGACGTCACCAGAGGTCACGTGCAATAAACGTTGACGGATTTCAACGAAATTTGCAGGACAAGTACACAAGGTCACATGAATCACCGAGTGTTAATATGACTTCGCCAGGTGACGTCTGAGGTCACATTCAGTAAATGTTGACGGATTTTAACGAAACTTATACGGTAGGTTCACAAGGTCACAAAAACCACCAAGCGGTAATATGACCTCTCCAGGTGACCTCTGACCCAAGGTTTTAGTTATCTAGCTACGGAGTGTGCCGCGTCCATCTGTGTGTTGCGCAGCAACACATGGATACTGCGTCTTACGACGGTTATTTAAAACTAGCAGGAAGGCCGTCATACTGACGGGTTAGGAAGGAACCAAATAAACTATTTTGCGGGGATAGACTCGGCCGGGCTCCGCCCGGCAACTTATTTCAATTGGTACCACGAAGAATAGGATACAACCCTAACCGTTTTCTCTCATTCTCTGAAAGAATCGGAATAATATCGATAAGCGCGTTTATTACAATACCGTAATTCTAAACAATGAATCAATACTCCATATGTTCTTCATCTGAAAGTTTGTTTTCTTTGGCCAATGTGACGTTTTGATCTTCCCCGCCGCCGTTGGTCACTGCAGTTGCAGTGACTCATTCGCCTTCAGAGCTGTTGACCCCATATGTCGAAGTTCCTCCACTTCCTCCGCCGTTGGTCACTGCAGTTGCAGTGACTCCTCCGCCTTCAGAGCTGTTGACCCCAGCTGTCGAAGTTCCTCCAGCTCTTCCGCCGTTGGTCACTGCAGCTGCAGTGACTCCTCTGCCTTCAGAGCTGTTGACCCCATGTGTCGGAGATCCTCCACCTCTTCCGACGTTGGTCACTGCAACTGCAATGACTTGTCTAGATTCGTTCCCGCCCATGGCACACGCAATGAAAGCCTGCTTCTGCGCAGCCTTCCTGACATGGTCAACTGCCAAATTGCACCAACTGTTGTGCCGACCGCTAATTGACACGCTGGGAAGTCACCTGAATGGGAAAAATATATAAACGATATTTTAATTTCCATTACTTTAATTTAATTCTAAAATCAATGACTTAAGATGAATAAAGGAGGAACATTTTGGACATCTCATCCATCCTCGAGGGCTGGCTAACCCATTTTTATAGGGATCCCCCTTTTACAGTGAGGACATTTTTCTGTTAAAATAAATGAAGTACTTGTATAATAAATAAAATTAATTAAACATAATTATGTTAAGATATATTTTAAAATATTACAAAAAACTTACCGGTTTTTTCCAGATTGCAATCAGAAATAACCTTTGCGCACCATAAACAATATCGGTCATGGCGCGCGTCCAAAACTGGCAATGATTTGCACACGCGGTCAATCTTCCTTCCTTTTCTATAAGGATGGTGCCCACCGCCGCCACGGCTGCTTGACATTATCTTGGGGGGGGGGAGAATTTACATGATTTATATGAATTGGGGCGTGGTTGGGTGGAAGTAACAAAATTCACACGAATGGGGTGATGGTTGTATGAAAAAGAATAATTTACACAATTGGGGGACGTGGTTGGGTCAATAGGACAAAATTTACACAATTGGGGGCGTGGTCGGATCGAAAGGGAATAAGTTAGACAATTGGGGGGCGTGGTTGGATCGAGAGGGCAGAATTTATAGGAATGGGGTGATGGTTGGATGAAAAAGACATAATTTACACAAAAGGGGGGCGGGGTTGGATAGAAAGGACAAAATTTACATGAAAGGTGGCGTAAATGGGCGTAAAGGACATAACTTACATGAACGGGGGCGTGGTTGGGTCGAAAGGACAAAATTTACATAAATAATTAAAATGTAATTAAAAAATTGCACTCAAGGCTCTGACAACAAAGGAAGACGTCGACACTGAAGAAAGGTGACCGTGAGGACAAAGCAAGTGACGTCGACGAAGAGCACAACACTAAAAAAAACAATATCGTGGAAATGAGCCTTCGTCATGGACTTGGAGAAATCCGAGTCCAATGACGAAGGCTCATTCCCATAAAATGTTGTTCTTATTTAAAAAAAAAACCACTCACGGCGCTGCAACGACGTAGGACGACAACACTGAAGGAAGTTGACCGTGAGGACGAAGGAAGTGACGGTGACGAAGAGCACAACACTAAAAAAAATTAA
>JAQFYE010006252.1:0-10999 GCA_034694305.1 Protaphorura glebata
GTGTGCTGAATTAAAATTGGAACACTACACCAAAACAGGGCGTATTAGCCAAGTTTACCCTAATTGATTATATTTCTGTACATAGTGTGCTGAATTAAAATTGGAACACTACACCAAAACAGGGCGTATTAGCCAAGTTTACCCTAATTGATTATATTTCTTTACAGTGTGGTGGATTAAAATGGGTACATTACACCAAGATAGGGCGTATTAGCCAAGTTTACCCTAATTGATTATATTTCTTTACAGTGTGGTGGATTAAAATGGGGACATTACACCAAGATAGGGCGTATTAGCCCAGTTTACCCTAATTGATTATATTACATAGTACATAGTGTGCCGCGGCGGATTAAAGTTGGGAATGAAAATGCCATAGCTCAGTGAGGACATGATTGGTCACAAATTGTGTTGGAGTATTTCATGTCACGTGTACAGTCCTCGTCCTGTATTTGTGTGTTTGGTGTTGTGAATGAGGATAATAGAAGAAAAGTAGTTGGATTCTAGGAGTCTAGCATTTTCCCTCTCACCACCATCCAACTGCATCACATTCTCCTGACACATCCACAAGATATACGATTCAACGTGGCTTTCACACTCTCCAGAACTCCACAGCGAGGTTCTGGAAGTGAAAACTGGAGAAAGTCTCAAAATCCAGGATGTAAACGCGCGTAGACCAGGGCACGAATTTTTTACAAGGGTCAGTTTTCGAGTCCTAATATGGAAAACAACACAATCTCTGCAGAAATAGTACGCCGCCATTTGTCACTGTTCCTTCGTATTGTGAATGCCAATTTTTGAGTCAGTTTCAT
Organism: Protaphorura glebata; assembly: GCA_034694305.1. NCBI lineage: Eukaryota > Metazoa > Arthropoda > Collembola > Poduromorpha > Onychiuridae > Protaphorura > Protaphorura glebata. Next base: position 810 of record JAQFYE010006252.1, read on the forward strand.
TGGTTTTCGTGTCATAATATGGAAAACAACACAATCTCTGCAGAAAAAGTTCACCGCTATTTTTCATGTTGTAAATGCCAATTTTTGAATGCATGCATTTTATTTGTTATTGTTGTCGCTGATCCACTGCAGCATAATGGTATAGTTTGGCGACTGTTGTTTTGGCGTGCCCGGGGTTCAATTCCTGGGATCTGCACCGACTGAAATCAATTTTTTTTCTTCATTGGTTTTTGCCTACTACTAGGGGTACCTTCGCTAGATGAAATGCAAAGCAATTCAGCTTCTGAGAAAAATGTAGTCTTGAAAAATGGCTACAAGGAATGGCGAATATAAATTAGTGGTGGAATTCCTTTGTTTTCTGTTATACTAACGATTGTTTTACATTCCAGACACCCAGACACGAATATTTTGACATTCGAATACTGTACCTTGTTGTGAGATTGGAGAGTGGAAGTAATTCTTATATAGTGGAGTGGGTGAGGTGGCTGTAGCTGTAGCTCTACATTACATTACATTAGTTAATCCTTGACTAGGACAGGCCGGGCAGGTCTGGGCCAGACTAGGGCGGGTAGACCTAGACCAGAGAAGGTAGACGTGAAAAGACCACAGCCACAGGAAAATAAGTTGGAGGATGTGGTACTCTCATTCAAGATCTTCCATAAATTTTACAAGTTAAGACCACAGCCGTACCACGGAAAATTCAGAACAGAACTTATTATCCTTTTCACAAGATGTGCACAGCACAACAGTTTAGGACGCGGACGGTAAGAAAACCTGACCAGGCAAGGCGAGAGACCAGAATTCGGTCGCATTTCATTAGAATGCACGACAAGTACCCGGGTATTGTCAAATTGTGCAATATGTTCAACATGAAAACAATGATAATTATTGTTGAAAGGTTTAACACATTATTAAATTTATTTGTGGGCAATTCAAATAAATTAAATGTGTACTTTCACGTCAGTTCTCTATAGTAAATCGTACAACGCGCGCCACCTGTGAGTTGAGGCCGCCACCACACAAATTTTGGTGTTCGAATTCGGTTATCTGCCAAGGGGTGAAATATGTTAACAGTTTTCAAAATACGAATTCTTTCAAGGGGTCGTGCATGAAATAAATGCAAAATATTAATATGGGTCAAAATTGGGGCAAGTTGATACAAGTAGGGCATCCTAAGGTAATGTCCAACGCCATGCCGCATACAGTTAAACATATTTTGGCACATTTGGCTCAAGATTTAAAATGTGCGATTGAATCTTTCTACCATTTTTGGGTATTGGAAAATATTTAATTAATATGTAGAGGTCAAAGTTCATGGGTTAACAGGATTAGTCCGGGAGAAACACGGAACGGAAACGGAAGTGACGAATCCGAGGATTTCATGGTGAAAAGTAGAAAGTAGAAAATAAAAGGGACTTGTGTTCTGGTCTGTTTTTGTGTTTTGAAATGAAGGACTAAAATCGATATTGCATCATGAGGAGTCGACAGACATCATTATTTGCATTTCATAATTATGTTGACTGACTACAAAGTAAGGAAGGAAGGAAGTGGAGTGAACCACTCCTCACTCTGACTCTGACTCAGACACAAATCAACAGAGTTCAACTGACTCAGGAAATTTTGTTCCAAGTTTTTCAGACCGAAGCGCACTCAGAATAATTATTGATGAATCAACCACTGCACTGCACTGCCATGCTACTACGCCACGCCACGAGACCGCCTACACAAAACGGAATAACCTGAAGCTCGCTGGATAATTAACTCTAGGCAGACAGGGACCTTACCAGATTTGAGCTCAAGCGGTAGAATATTTCGCAATTTGCCCCAATTTGGCGTGAGAGTGGTGTTCTACTAGAAGCCGGACTTTTTCCAGCCTTCTCCGTATTATTCAGTGGAGAAAGTGGTGAAAGCCATTGGGGTTCTAACCGAATAAGTACGGTATGGCCCAAAGAATACAGAACTTTTGGTAAGTCCTTCCTTCTATTTCCGACCACATGTTTGTTTTAATTTCAAGCCTCCATCAGTTTCACATTTGTTTTGTATGTTTTCATTAGAAAATCGGAATAGAATTTGAAATTTGAATTCTAAATAGAATACGAAATCATTCCCCCAAAGGCTCGGAAATACAGTACATATGTTTCGCCTTAAAAGGGTGTTTCGAATATTATTTACATACACTGAAGAAAGACTCGGGAGAATTTCTGCATCGAGACACCCTGAACAAGACAATGATTAACATTTTGATCCTGACACACGTTTCTCATAGTCCCGAAACAAGGAAGAACCAATACTTAGGAGTAACATATTGAGAAAGACAAAGACAAGGAGTGGCTGGTTGGAAATGCTCAGTGAAGCAAGAATACAAGTCACAGATTAATTTAGGACACAAGGTGCACATCCTTTACCCGGGTAGTACAGTACCCGCGCGGGTAGAAGAGGACGACAAAGTCTTAGTCTTCTTGGGAAAGACAAGGATGGCTCTAAATCATGTCACACAGTCTTACCTAATTGTTTTCCGATTAATGCAATCCCAACGCAACCCACTGTCTTTGAACACAAAGGGAAAATTTGGGAAGACACAAAAACTACCCTTGACAACTTCACTACTAAGTAAGCTCATACTCTCCAAACAAAGAAAAAAGTGAAGGAATAAGTTCAAAATTTGAGTCCTACAGAAATTTATTCGATTCCTGTAGCAACCAGTAAGTTTTGGCCATACCAGAAATGCTTAGTCATGATCCTGGTGACGTCATAACTGGTGACACATGAGAGATAAGGTCTCCAGAAGCATATTTCTTTGCACAATAATATGAGAACATCAACATTTTTGAGTTTGGACTTTCCCGTCACAAAAGAAAGAAAGGTGGTCTCGATCTTTTTGTTACACGGTGTACGTATTACCTTATATTCTGGCTGAAATAATACGAAATGGTTCACGAATGAAAGTTTTTGACCTCGTGACCCCAACCACGTGCTATGGGAAACATTATAACCTACATTGTACCTCCATGTATGCCGATCATTGGTGGAAGAGTAATAAAGTATATTTATGCGTTCTACGCGTATTTCTCGTAAAACTGTGAGGGCCAACTATTTCCATGTTTTACATTGTGTGTTCGTAGTTGTCGAAAGAAAAATGGGCTATCAAATTGAGAAAATCCTCTCTGGGCCCCGTAAGTACCTTCAAATATTCAAGTTTCTTTTCCATCTCAGAACTGAACTTGGTTCCTTTCAACTGTCTTGTGTAACCCGCTAACATTTCCTAGTTTTATTTCACTAGACGCTAGAATACTAGACGTGAAGCCCTATCTTGGCAAGTCTTGTGCTTGTGCATTTGCAATATTTAAAACTTTTCAAAAAGAAGACAAGAACACGAACCCGGACGACAAGAACAAGAGGCTTGGGAATGTCCTCAAGGGGTTTCTGGTGAAAAAGATGTAAAAATACCCGCCAACCCGCCAATTTCCTTCCTTTCCATGTACAGGTGTTTTTGGTAATACACTCAAAATGGTCGACACGTTTTTTTAAATTATTTCGTTTCTTGCGGCAGGAAATTCTAAAGTGTCGACGGAAAATATTCTCATGTCTCATCATTTCACGTTTTTGACTTTAAAAATTGCAACGGAAGGCGAAAATCGAACAAAATCGTCCGTATCGGACAAAATTGTACGTCCGTCGACAAAAAAAACGTTTGAATTGACATATTCTTGTATATATATTTTTTAATTTGAACGACAATTATTGTTGAAACCAACCAAGAGTGCATCGAAAGATCTGGAGATATTTAAAAGACATGTAAATTTCTCTGTAATGGTTCCAGTTGAATTAAATTATGGGAGCAGCGGGTTAGCCTTGCCTGCTGTTACCACTTGGGATGTCCCTCATTTACATCAAGTGACTGTGACTTGTGACATGGATTCAGTTAAATTTATTTGAGGTGGACTGATGATAATGCAAGTGACAGAGAGAACAAAGTACATGAAGACTAATGATGATATATTTTACCAAAATGTTTCCCATGTCCACTCTCATTTGATTTAACCCTAATCCTTTTTCCTTCAGCACTTCTTTTATCCATTTAACAAGTGGATGGATGGACAAAAAGACTGCCCACGCTGTCACAAGGGACATAATTCGAGTGTAAACACAAAAAAGTGTCACCGTCAGTCCGTCCCTTGCCATTTTGGGATCGAATTTAAAAAATTTATGCACCAAAAGAAACTGATAGTGAAGGGAATTCCTTGGGGTGATACTAATTCCTCAAAATTTTGCACCTGAAAGCTATCCCTTGTGGTACCTCCGAAAAATACCTCCCTAGGGACCACATACATGGACAAAGACTTTCCAGCACATTTAAACAAGATGAAGAACCTGAAAGAAACTCAAATCGTTTTTTTTTTCTTCTAAATCCAGTTCACTGACTTTCTTCCCCTTCTCAGGATGACTAATCTTAATGGACACTCCGCTCAGTTTCAATTATCTTCTACGCACAACACGCACTTGTATGTACGCACTGGAAATCTGGATCTGTCACCCACTTCTTCAGTGCTGACATGAAATATATAGCGGGTCAACGCCTTTCGGCAAATCACAGTCCTTCTATGGTCAGCTTGTATATTTAACATTAAGAAAATGGATACTTATGCGTAACGAAAGCTTTCATTTTATTAGATAGAACAATCAAAACCAATCGTTGGTTTAAATAATTAAGGTGATTAGAAATGGATGAACGAGTTTCTCCTGAATACAGTTCCAAAATTGATTGAATAATTTAATTGTCTCTGGATTTCCTTTGAATTCAAGTTCTTGTTTCACTAATTGCTTTCCACAACTTTTCCTAAACTTTTGAATCACAATACAAAAAATTCCACCTGGAAAGATTTCCAAAAAGGAAATCAAGGACTCAAGTTTCCAAAAGTTTTTCGTAGTTCCACTAATTATTAATTAATCCAATTAAAACTCACCCCTATTGAATTCCGACCGCTAAAAAATTTCATCTTTGCAATATTCTTTAAAAATTCCAAAATACATCCTACAGTATTATTGTAGAAATCAATACAATTTGACAACTTCTCTACTAGGTAAGCCCATACTGGTCAAACAATGAAAGCGAAGGAGGATTTTGAATAATTTGAGTCCCGTACATGCCAACTCGATTTTAATTGTTTGGAGAGTATGAGCTTACCTAGTAAGAAAGCGTTGTCAAGTCACTTGGTAGAAACATTGTACGTTCGTTGGAATATTTGAAATCGATCTTTAACGAAACTTTCACTAATAATAGAGAGTATCGGTTGAGAATATTCTTGGAAAGTCATTATTGGATCGGTGGACGATTGAAGGAAGCTGGGGATGGGAAATTAGGTATTTTCTGTTCTACTTTACTTAGGACATGATGGGAAGATACGGAATTTAATGAGATAGTCGTGACATGACATCTAATCCTTCCCCGCCCGCCCCTTCATCCTCTCTCCCAATTTGTAACTACTAAAACCTTGGGTCAAATTACAAGGAAATTTCCAAAATAACTACGCACTTCCTCCCTAATGAATCTTCCTTCTCAAATCAACCACCCTCACAAAGATACACATTCACTCCATGGATGGAAAATACCTTGTGTCGACATAATTCCGGGAAATCTGCCTGAAAATGTATATCTTACATTTCTTTTTAGAATTATGACAGTACTGGTAAGCGGAAACATACATTTGACGTCAGAATCCATAAATAAATAGTAATTGTTTATTTCCGTCGTGTATTTTTTTTAGTCCCTGGAGAATATCGTAGGCGCCCAATTAGTTAATAGGATTTCCGCATCTCGTGAACTCAGAAAGGACGCTCAGGAAATAATGACACTGGACTTCATAATAAGTACTTATTTCCATTGTCCTTTGCTTCACGGTTCCCAAGATTTAATTGACGGTTTGTTCCTGTTTGGAAAATGCCAGGCGTCATCCTAATGAGAGGTCACAAAAAAATGACCTAGCTACTCTTCCTGTAAGAAATGGGATGTTTTGGTACATAGTCCAAGAAATGACCAGAAATCAGTACCTACTCTGAACACACAGGAATTTATCTCGGGCAAAGAATTCGAATGACCTCTTGGAAATATATCGATCAATTGACCTCTGGTGACCCATTAGGTCTGACTGACCTCATAGACCTAATAAAACCTCATATAACTGACCAGGCACGTACTGAAATCATATGAAACTGCCTGTATCACACGTTCAAGCTGCAATGAATGCATATTATTACACTTTTCAGAATGAACTGTTATAAATGAGCTGGCCGCGGTGAAAGTGGTACGTTCTTGTACGCAAATATTGAAGTTTTATTGAAATTGAAAGCGATGCAGAAAGAAAGGAAGAGAGAGTGAGATTGAAAGCGTGAAGAGGAAATAATCCAAAACGTATTGACTCTGCACATTCTTCAATCGAAGCCGGTCCGAATATCGACAACAGTGCAAACTGAAATATTTGTATTAAATAAATGCACTCATGCGTGATCCTCTCATGGAACATTCACTGAATGTCGCGAAACCAAATACATTACGAGCGACGAGTATCGGTTCCGTCAACCTATTTGACGGCATGGCGGCTAGTTTGACGGGATTTAAGGGCCATCCGTTACCCACGAGCCAAACGCAACGCTGAAACCTACAATTCACAGGGTGGTTCATAACTATCGGCAAAAAAAAAGGTGAGATATACATTCTGAACAAAAGAAATGAATCTTGAATCTGGGGAGTGAAATTTTGACTGGTTTGTTTATTGGAATTCGCACGGCGTCATTTTTGCTACTGTCAGAGACCAATTGCTGTTTTGATTAACAAATAATTAGGTTAGTTGAAATTTGTGGACCACCCCGTACAAAATGTGGGGATAAGTGTGAAGGGGCATAAGTAGGTACTTGGTGGTGAGTGTTGAATGAATGTGGTGGCGGTGGACGTGGACTGCTAAGGTTGAATAAAAATGAACTCCTCTTGAAGTCTGACATATTGTGTTTCATGGGTTGTCACAAACCATTCCGAAATAGCTTTTGTACTCCAAATCTCAAGAAAAAAAAATATAGTAAAACCTACTTTATGTAAGTTCTTTAGTCTGACTGACTTCTAACACATCCTTATCCTACAAGGAAAACACCGTCCATGTCAAAAATATATTTTATTATATCTAACCTAACCCGACAAGTTCCGCCAAGTTTCGGTGTCCTGAGTCGGATTTTTTGAAACCGACTCTGAAGCCTTTGGATTTGGCTGAGAAATTGCTGTTTTGCAAGCCCTTGACATCCTGAACAACTTTTGTGAAGACTCCACCCCGAAAAGTATAATCGTCTGGCCACTGGAGATACACGGTCCAAATGCACCTTGTGACGTCATATAAATGAATTCGTGACGCACTCGTGACGTCACAAGGTGCACAGGGCCCATATATTTCTAGCACTCAAATGGTCAGACTACATGAGTACCTTCACAAAAGTTGTTCAAGAGGTCAATGGCCACACAACATATCAAGAGTCAACCCGAATCTAACGCCCTACTTTTGTCGTAAGGATTGTGTGATGTTTTTACGTGTGAAATTGGTCCCCTGTTTTGTATCAGAGCCATCAAGTCTTGTGAATCTGGAATGGCGGATGGTAATGTCGTTTTAACCGAGAGATTTTGGGTTTATATTTAAAGTTTTGGAAGTTTTGAGCCACAGTACGAGTTACAGTGAGTGGCATATAAAACCAGCAATCATTTTAAGGTTTAAGGAAGTCATGCAGTGGAATGTAGGTCAAAAATAGACGTAACGTACACCTAAGGCTCTATGCCATAGGCTAAGTGACATTTAACACATTCCAGGTATGTATGTCATGACAATTTAGCAAGTGTCGTTTTCTTCCCAAGAACCAACTTGTTCCCTAGTGTCAACTCACCTGAATCTGTCAAATGTCTCAATTTATAGACTTCATTTTTCCAAGCACTCAATCCATTATAATAAAGAGACGCGGCGGTGCAATTACTTAAAATCTACAGATTTTACTGTCCAGAGGGCGCTCTGGAGATCGACGGCTCAAGAAATCTCACATTACCCCCAACTCATTAACTACAGAGCGGCGCTAAAACCATGCCCCCGAATGTAGGATGAACCGAATTGGCCCATTCGAACGAGGGTGGCGCAAATTAGCTCATCATACCTATTACGTCATACAATATCTCACTTTCAGGGTGCCGGCCTATTTGCGATTGCCATAAATGTCTTACACTCCAGACACCTTTTGCAAATTTTGCAAAAATTTCTTCAAAATTTATTGGCAAACGCATGAACAAGACAGTTCTTCAAGTTTCTGAATGACAATTTTCAAGAATGTACCGTAAATCTTCTAAAATAGCTCCCGGGTCGCAATTTTTCCTACAAAATTGGTCTCTTTCTTTACATTTTGATTAAAATAATGAAAATTCGAATTTTTACTGGTTTTTTTTTGTGCGTAAAAGTTGGTGACGACAGGAGCAGGCTGGGACGGACGAGGGTTGAGAGTTGGAGAAGACTCATTAGTATGTAATGCAGTGCTCTCCACCGACTTCATCTTCTGCTCAAAGAACTATCCGGATAACCATCTCTAAGATTCACATCCTGACATTTGACAGAGTGCCAGTCTGTCCCTTCTCTCTTTTCGGAACTTTTTTCTTGTCGGGCTCACACACGAAGTCTTGAATTAACAACCAACCGCATCCACCTTATCACCCGAAACAATTTTTTTTTCTCAACTTTTTTTCTTAGTTCTTCTTTTGTCCTATTTCCACAATTCAGTGCGAAAAATTTGTTCATTTCACCCATTTTCATTTTCGAAATCAAATTAGACTTAAATGAGTCTGTTTAGAAATAATTCGGAGATTCCAAGATTATTTACCGAAAAATGAAGAATGTTTGTTGATTTTAGGCCAAGTCAGAAGAATGCGCTTTATGCATTTTACGACATCTATCGGATTATCTCGTCCGACCTATATATCAAACTCTCACTATATATCTATAGGCACATCATCTATATACTGACACTGCCATTTCTCAAAATATGGCGGCCTCCTTTTTTCAATTTATGAAATTGAGAGAATTTTTGCAATTTCTTAAAAGATGGGATCTTCCCTGGGAGACTGACCTAGAGGAAGAGCACCTGGCCGATGCCCTAGCCCTAGCCCATGTGATGGGACTGGCATTTCAGCGATTACTTTAAAGAGAGATTGGGGAATACTCTCACTCTCACCATCATTCATTTTTTATCTGACATTTAGCTTAGGAGTCCTCCACTCTCACGCCTCCGACTCAGGGAGATAAGAAAACACCTCATCCCTTCATCGATCCTTTCATATTCTTACCAAAATTTAATGGGCGAATCTCCTAAAAATAGGAAAAACCAACCCACGGATTTACATCCAAAATCATTCATAAAATTATCAAATCTCAAATCCATGAATTTGTTCACAGATAGCAGGGAAATACACTTCTAGCCAAGATATCTCGACAATTTCCTTACCAGGCAATCTCATACTCTAAAGTTGAGGAGGTTTTGCCAAACTTTTGATTTTTTTGGACAGTATGAGCTTACCAAGTAAAAAAAACGTTGTTAAGTTAGTGTGTTTCCAATGCCATATTCATATTTATTAGTGTGGTGTGGTGCCCTTCACCCTTCACCCTAAATTAAATTCCCGGATTTTGTGTCAGAGCTTGTTTGGAATTAAAGGCACGTATGGTGCTCATTCGTGCTTTGTGTGTTCGTGAGGTTGAGGTGTAAGTCATAAAATAATCCAGGGAGATTGCCATTCCTGGCTATGGTTATTTCTGGTCAATATTTCATAACACATAACATAACATTAGATTACTTGTGTTTCACAAGGTAACGATTTCACAAGGGAACGATTTTTACATGGATTTTACCAAAATCTTGATAGTCTTTTAAGGGTTGAAATATTTTATTAGTTTCCAATCAAAAATATGAATTTTTTCAAGGGGGTCGCACATGAAAATAATACAAAATATTAAAATTGGTCAAAATTGGGGCAAGTTGACACATAAAACATCCTTGGTATTGTGCCATGCCATTCTGCACATAGTTAACCATACTTTTCCATATTTCTACCATAGATGGGCAAAATACTCGGTAAAGTATTTTGAAAATACTTTGCTCAAAATACTCAATATAGGACTTCAAAA